>NRSZ01000798.1:13991-30481 GCA_002901185.1 Tolypocladium capitatum
CTCCGCACCAGTGTTCCTATCGGAAAATGTAAACTCGAGCACGCTCCATGGCGGCGGCGGTGTGTCGTGTATAGTCGAATTCGCCATCATGAGCTTTGAAGCAAATAAAATACACGCCGTTACTAGAGATGGTGGAAACTTTGGAGGAAAGCGTGGGTGTTGAATTGGCAATTGGGGAATGGGAAGTTGATCGGTGTATGAAGCCTCGGTGGAGTGTGCCAGCTTGTTCACGAGCGACAGCCAGCCACCCGCTGTTTCGGGATTGTGCTGAGCCCGGAAACAGGATGGACGGGTGCCTCGGTCCGCCGGGAGGGCCTATGCACATGTGTCACAGTTGGGAGACAGGGAACTTCTGACCCGTGTCTGCGGCAGGCAAGTCGTGGGCATTTGATGGCATCTTTTGGAGAACACAAGTGCTGGGAACCGTTGCAATAGGGATTGTCGCCGAGGTCGCGGCAGCAGTCGCAGTACTCGGCCCCGGCGAGACCCTGTGCGTTGAGCAGGACGCGAAGACACAGGCTTGGGGTTGACGACGCGGGAGAGGGCGAGGAGTGAGGCCATGGAGAATCGATATGGAACACCGGGAGATCGCGAACGGAGAGAAGATATAGGGTGGAATGTCCGAGGCAAGATATGAGTTGCGAGAGAAGACACCGACAGATCGAGGCCTATTAAGCGCTCGGCTGGCCGAACGAGGCGTGGGCCTGTGGATCGGGCACCCGTTTCGCCATGTAAAAATCTGATAAATTCACAACCAAATATCCAGACACGCTTCCAATAGTCGCAATCCCCGTGCGGCGTCGTAGAATCGCCGAAATAGAGGTTCCCGACGAAACAAAATGGGCTGGGCAAAACGACAACAGGGAGCATGTCCAATATACCTGCAATAGAATCAACCGTCTGACTACCCCGGCTCAAGAAACCTGTGGCTTTCCTGGCCGCATCATGCATATGCCTCTGTATTGATCGGATTCCCGCGGCTATCAATATCAAACTCCTGGCGCATGTGGTTCTTGCCCTTTTCCCTGATCTTGATAACTTCCTTGGAACCCAGGGCGACGTGATCGAAACCCGGGGGCAGGACAGCATCCGACAACAGAAACTCGACCTTGAGGTTGCGCGCCTTGTCCCGGTAGGCCTGCTGGTTCCGGGGATACTCGAACTTGTGGTTGTGACTGCTCTGGATGACGGCCCACGAGGCGTTTGTTTCGCAGATGAGCTCGATAAGGAGGATGGTGTCGTCCTCGGACCAGGGCACGCGCGTCCGAGGCCCTCCGCGGTATGCACGCTGTTGGATGCGGGCGGCATCGGAGGCGTCGGCGGTTCTGCGCTTGATGGCGCCAAGGTCGATCTGTGAAGACGTTCCCGTTCGCGCGGCAGGGGCTGAAGAAGATGGGGCAGCGTGGGTTTGGGTTGGGTTTGCCAAGATCCTCTGCGAGGAAGATGGCCGTGGCTCTGGAGCTGAGGATCGAAGGCGCTTGCTGGCAGGAAGACCGGACTGAATGGCAGTCCTCTTGGTGTTATCGACTGGCCGATCATCCGTCTCGAACGAGTCGGACGTTTCCGAGTTCGCCTCCTCCTCATTTCCTTCCTTTGCAGTAACATACGCTCGCTTCGCCCCAGATCTCGCAGTGTTTACTACAGGATCGGGTGCTAGGAGCAGTTGCCTGCTCGACTGGTGATCTGCGTGGGCATACAGGGGCCGTGATGTTTGGTTTCGGGTCGCTTGCTGCTGGTTTGATGGCGGTGCGTCACTATGGCTCTTTGTGGCCCTGAGCTGCCTGATGGACTGGTTGTCCAGGAACAGACTTGGCCTGTTGAACATTAACTGAAGCCATTACCACGAGGGTGGGTCAGCATCGAGCGGAGCCGATATACTTACACCTTGTCCGTGTCACGAGCGCGCACGATGGGCGGAGACTCATGGTTGGAGGCAGATGCAGACTCCTCAAAGTCTTCCTCGGCATGGTGGTGTTCCGGCCCTGGCCGAGACGGCCTGCTGGATCCTTGCAAGCTGGTGTATTCATTCTGGATCCATTTTTCGAGCTCTTCCAGGAGCTCATCGAGGGGAAACCTTTTCCTTAGTTGGTCCACACCGGAACTCCTCCGGCCCATTAAGAAGAGTTCATCGGCAATGGTAGAGCAGAGGTTGTTGTCCTCTGCCTCCCGCGGATCTCCCAGGCTTCTAAACGGGCCATTCACAAAGTCCGCATTGTCGGTTGCTTCGCAGAAGACAGACGCAATGGTTTGGTGGAGGGTTTCCTTGCTGTTCGTCATGGCCAATAACTTGATGGCGTAGCATGCGCGCACATTCACAACCATTTTGGGGGGTGGCCGGTTCCTACCCGGAGATGTAAAGAGAGTCGGGATGGCCGAATCCAGTGCCTCGAGAAGTTCCATCATGTCAACATCGCCTCCGGCTCGAGCGTTCCGGATACAGTCGAGGGCAGAGACCAGATTTGCCCTTGCAAAGACATTGGCGGCTTTATTTTCCATCTCAGTGGGACGCTCCGGGTCTTTCAGCCAAGCCCAGTCGACAAAGGGCGAAGGCGAAGGGGCATCCGGCTGCAAGCAACTCTTCCGATGGTAAATAAAGGCCTTCCTTTTAACCTTGGAGATTGCACGAAACGCCTTGTCGCCATAGTCTCCGTTCAACAGGCGGGTCATCAACTCATCCGCTGCCCGTTCAAGATCCGGGAGTTCGGCGATCATGATTTGTCGCATATCGTCCTCATCCGCCTCGCTACCATTGCCATCTTGCGAGGCAGAAGCGTGAGAGGCCTGCGGCCGTGATCCTTCCTCGTCCTCATCTTCGCTTTCCTTCCCAGTCCTAGTCGGGAGGCTTGCGACACTGAAGGCCTTGGTAACCTTTGCGCCCCGGTGGGGAATCGAAATGGCATTTCTTAAGAGTGATCCAAGTTTGAAATTGTTTGAGGGTGCATCAGCACGAGAATCTGGCGAAGTCAAAGGGGCGTTGGAAGCAGTGGCAGGCGTGTTCTGGCCCGCCGTTTGACGCGTGCTACGTGTGGCACTGGGCCCTCGGGTTGCGCTTACACGAGACTCGGCTTCACGCTGCCGAGCCCCACGCCGGCGCGTCTCCATGGTGAGATGTGATGACGGTCTTTGATGGCAGTGGGCATATGTTGATGAAACTTGCAGAGATCACAGATGGCGACGCAAGGGGCAGGGAAGGAAAACACGGTTGGCTGTCAGGCACGGTAAATGAAGACTCGTTCGAAGTACCTTGGTCAAAGGTGGTCGCACGTTTTGTAACCCTAACCCTATAAACGCACCTGATTGGTTGGCCGTGGCCGCGTTTGGGTCCATCACCGCGTTAAGTGCAATATCAGATAGCTACATGCAGCTAACGAAGGAGTTAGGGAGCCGGCGGCGAATCAACGCGTAATATTACTGGGGACCCACCCAGAGGTTTCTCCAGGTATTTGTCGCCAGTAATTCTGTCACCCTCACCACCCTCACCCTAACCCTAAGGTGCGGAGTACTTCGTACTTGTTCAATGTACTCGTATGGATACTCGTATGATTCCATGACTTCTAACCCCAGATGGAGCCCAGATTGGAAGGTGCCCACAACGTCACCGTCAGCCAGCGACCTTTCTTCGACATGTGAATGTCCATATGCAAACCAGCCGGGCCCCATGGTGGAGAAGCCGCAAAAGGGAGGTGCCCGTAGAGGTCCTGCATACTACCGTCTCGGGTAGGTGGACAAAGGCTGTGGACGAGCGGCATGGCGGCATCTGCGGGCGGCATCTGCGGGCGGCGTTGTTCATGTTGCCTTCTTCGCACTGGCGACGGCCGGCTTATCGGGGCCAAAGACGCCCAGGAAATACGCAGAGCGCATCGAGAACAAGAAGACCTGTCGGCATCCGTGAGCAAGAGCACCAGCACGGACACGATGACGTGCGTCATGTGGACGACCAACCGTAAAGGCAATGTTGCCCCAGGCCACGGCGTTCCATTCGGAGAGGTTCACCATGCGCTCTCGTCCCAAGCCGTAGCAGCTGAAGGCGACATGCCCAATGTCACCAATCCAGAGCGCGACGAGGTAGTTGCGCACAACCTTGACCTCGGAGGTGGTGAGCAGCACGGCCAGGCCGACGAGGCCCAAGAGAAGATACAGGTTCCCCAGCTGCCACGCCAGGACGATGGCGTTTTCGGTGACGGCCTGCGGGACCTTTTGAGGGACCTGCTCCGCGACGAACCACGCGGGATCGCTGACGACGCCGAGAAAGCCCGCGACGCTGACGGTTGGATTAGCCACGGCAACCGCGCGCGTCGGCAGCTCTCGGCGGCTCACAGCGATATGGGCTCGACAATGGCGAATGTCACCCGAGGGACGGTCGGAAGCGAGGCTGCCATGGCGCGGGAAACTTGCAACTGGCCAGCGCTCACACGACGGGTCGTTGCCGGCGAGGTGGCACAACGGAATCCGACGAGGGGATCTACGAGTAGGCTCGGCTGGTGAGGCTCGAAAGGAGGGAGCAGGACCGAAGCTACCTTGATTCTCGGAGCTTCTCTCCTGGCCGACGGTGCTTCAATAAATAGTCGCACGCACGGAAGCGGCGGCGACGCTATGCAATGCAATCCTCGTAATTCCTTAGCGCCTTGATCCTGTCAAGATGTTAGCGCCGTCTCGCGACCCCCCCGCGGCCCCGCCAGCCACATAACAACTCCCTCAACCCACGCATGTGACTGTCGGATTGCACGTGAAATCTGTGAGACGACCGCCGGTCGCTCTTCATGCGCCCGCCCCCTTGACGGCCCCAGGGCAAGTCATACACACAAGGCCCGCCCAAAGGGCCCGGGGATATTATGTCGAGACTTATTGTCGTCTGCTGTGCCTTTGCCTACCCTCCTCCTCCCGCTGCCTCCTTCTCCTTTCCCTGCTCGTTCCCTCGTTGACCTGCACCCAATGCGCCAGCCCGACCGCACCGCGCAAGATGGCTACCATCGAGCCACGCCTAATCCACCTGCTGAACGAGTCGACCACGCCTCAGATCCAGCACGCTGATCTCCCACCGCTGTATGCGCTGCCGCTGCCTGTCTCGTGCGACCGGCCGCTGCCTCCCCTCGAGCCGGACGCGAGCCACCGCCCCGACCGATACGGAGCGGACGCCGCGGCCTTTGGCGCAACCGGCCTGCCGCAGTCGCTCCCGGGCGACGAGGCCCCTACCCCTTACCGGAAGGATGACGGGCGGTGGGATGGGAGACACTCTGGCGGTTCGTCCGCGTACCCTTTGCGACTGCTCTTGGGCGACTCCGACGCCGTGGAACCGTCCTCTCACTCCCATGCCAAGATCCTGAACGAGTCCACGGACTCGTTCGACGACGCCTATAACAAGAAGCGGGCTCGGAATCTCAACGTCAAGGATGACTTTGTCCAGCTGCCTCAGCCTATGAAGAAGCAAAAGGCCGCCCAGCAGGCGCCTACCATGCCGCCCATCATCAACGGCCTGCACGAGCCGCCGCCGCATGCCGCGCTGTTTCCCCCAATAGCGTCCAATTCTTTCAGCGAGAATGACGCCAGTCAGATGAAGCTGCTGAACGAATTCAACCGCGGTGCCGAGGACAGGGCCAACGCCGCGCCGTCCCCCGACGGGGACAAGTACTCAAACAAGGGCAGGAAGCGGGCCGCGAAACCCAGACGGAAGTGGTCGGAAGAAGAGACGAAGCATCTCCTCTTGGGCGTCAATCGCCATGGCGTCGGGAAATGGACAACCATTCTCGAGGACCCTGACTTCACCTTCAACGACCGCACCGCCGGGGACCTCAAGGACAGGTTCAGAACATGCTGTCCGGTGGAACTCCACGGGCCCAGCAAGGGTGCTCGGCCCGATTCCCCACCAGAGCACCCGCGAGGGCCGAAACAGAAGGCCAAGAAAGGCCTTCATTCCGAGAATATTCTCATCGAGGAAGACTTTCCGTCGCCACAGGACTCTGCTTTGTGTCACCCACAGGATTCCGATGCGGCGCCAAGGCAGAAGAAGAGCCGTGCACATCGCAAGAAGATGGAGGATCTCGCCCAGCTAGGCATTCATGGCCCATTCAAGAAGTCTCTCAGGCGCGAGAGACGTCCCTTTACAGACCAGGATGATCGTGAAATCCTAGAAGGTCTCGACATTTACGGTCCCGCCTGGACCAAGATTCAACGAGACCCGCGCTTCCATCTCTCCAGCAGACAGCCAACGGATCTGAGAGACCGAGTGCGAAACAAGTACCCAGGCGTTTACCAGCGCATCGAGAAGGGCACGTTTCAGGCTAAAGACGAGAGCCGGGGCAACGACATCCTGGAGCCCTCGATTGACATGTCGATTGATGACTCGCTGAAGCGATCAAAAGCCACAGCGGGCAATCCTCGCATCAGCCATAGCAACTCCAAAGAGGAGCTGCACGCGTGGCCATTGCAACTGCTGGACTCGTCGAGCTATATTCATCCACCGCAGACTTTCGAGTTTGGCGAAGTGAATGCGCCTCACTTCATGGGTGGGGAGATGGATATCTCGAGGCTTCTGCTCGACGACTCGAGACTCTCTCAGATGCCTACGCGACACGGCATTGACGGAGTCTCGGGTCCATCATCCCCCCCGGGATATGCCTCAGAGCACCGACGGGGACGTCACGGGGGCCACACGGTGAAATGCTGAAGATGGATTCCACAAATCCATTTCAGAGCGCTTGTTGGCGCCTTGTAAAGATTTTTTCTTTTGGGCCTGGAGTTGGCAGCAATGGGCTGGCACAGGGACGGTTGGGCTACGCAATGCTGCAACATGCAGTCATCGTTCTTCGGCAGCTGCCGGCTTTTTGGCAAACATATACCTCGGTGCTTGTGAGCACAGAGCTCGTGCTGGACGGAGATGGGGGGCAGCAGGAAGGGAACCTGTTGCGAGCATCGCTGCTCGTTTTGATACCACTGAATGATGATTGCACAGCGTTTATTCAACAGCGTCCGCCACCCGCGCATGCCAACTGGATGTAGATGCCATTGCAGAGTAACTATAACCGGGTTGGCGTTCGCACATGCAAACTCGGGGATGACGAAGACGAGGTCGACCCTAGAAGTCCGCAGGTGGACCAGGTGTGGATCACGTGCTCTCCAGTATGCCCCTGGATCTGTGGCCAAGTTCTCCACCGTGCTTATGTAATAGGGCATGAGACCTCCCGCTGGCGCTAAACGAAGCGGAAAAAAAGTTGTGGCCCGACATTTCGCAACCTCTCTCGCAGTCTCATTCTTCGACCTTTCCTCATCGCTTCCAAACACCAACGCCAATCGTCAACATGGCCCGAGGAATGTGAGTACAACAGCTCCAAGCCTTCTCGAGCGGCTCGAATAGTCGGATTGCGCCCGGGAAGATGCTACAACCTCCCAGTCGGTCGACATGAGACGACCTGGACACCGTCACTGACATTTCTCGCAGCAAGAAGCACCAGAAGCGCCTCAGCGCGCCGTCGCACTGGCTGCTCGACAAGCTGTCCGGTGTCTACGCCCCCAAGCCGTCGGCCGGTCCTCACAAGCTCCGTGACTGCATGCCTCTGATCGTCTTCATCCGAAACCGCCTCAAGTATGCGCTCAACTACCGCGAGACCAGGGCCATCCTCATGCAGCGCCTGGTCAAGGTCGATGGCAAGGTCCGCACCGACATGACCTACCCCACGGGCTTCATGGACGTCATCACCATCGAGAAGACGGGCGAGAACTTCCGCCTCGTCTACGACACCAAGGGCCGATTCACCGTCCACCGAATCCAGACCGAGGAGGCCGAGTACAAGTTGGGCAAGGTCAAGCGTGTTCAGCTTGGTCGTGGTGGAATCCCATTCTTGGTCACGCACGATGCGAGAACGTGAGTTCTGTCAGCCATCATTCAGCCGTTGGATCAAGCTTTGGTAGATTCGCAGTCACCCGACGACGCGTCGATGGAGCTTTATTTGACGGCTGTATGTCCTCCCCCGCACACCCAGATGCTAACCCTGTGTCTGCAGCATCCGCTACCCTGACCCCAACATCAAGGTCAACGACACTGTCAAGATTGACCTTGGCACCGGCAAGATCACCGACTTCATCAAGTTCGACACGGGCGCCGTCGCCATGGTCACTGGTGGTCGTAACATGGGCCGTGTCGGTGTCATCACCCACCGTGAGCGCCACGACGGTGGCTTCGGCATCGTCCACATCAAGGACGTGATCGATAACAGCTTCGCCACCCGTGAGAGCAACGTTTTCGTCATTGGCCAGGACAAGCCTTGGGTCTCCCTGCCCAAGGGCAAGGGTGTCAAGCTCACCATTGCTGAGGAGCGTGACCGCCGTCGCGCTGTTTCTTCGACCCACTAAGTGCGACGACACGAGAAAAAGGCATGTGGACTGGAGTCTCGGATTTGACGTTTTCTTGTTGAGGGCCTCGACTACCCTGGAGATAGCCAGCCATTAGGCTAATGATAAAGAACTTGAACTAAAGCGAGACCTCTTGATGCCGACCAATATTTTTCCTTTGTGCTGACGCGCACGATTGCCACCCTCTTCTTCATAGTGTGACCTTTGGACTTGCTGGCCAACGACCGCCTCTCCAGTCCTGGCCATATCTCATGTATAGAATTTTCCCATGAGAACCAGGGAGAGCAAAGCCGTATCGACTCGAATCGAAACCTTGCGTCGAGGCAAACCCACAAGCGCAAGAGTCTCGGGGATTACGAGTAGGCTGACGGAGTGGCTCGGCCGTTGTGAAGTCCAGACAACGCCCCGTGGCCGGGAGAGTGATGGAGCTTATGATGTAATGACGGTTCGTATGCGCCTCACGCCCCAGTCCCAAGATCATCCCTAATTTGTAGATTTTTACGTACAAATAGCTTCATCACGACTTTATACCGTCAGCGCGCTGCCCGGGGCCGCCGGCGTCGCCTTTGGGGGAAACGAGGCGACCCTTTGGTATCTAAGAATAAAAGACATCTAGATGTTAAATAACTTAGGGAGATGCACAACCCCGGGTAGAAAGGCGGAAGTCGTGGTTTCGAATAGCCGTGAGAGTTGCTGTCGTGATGATATGGCCCGACGGGAGTAGTTCAACGAGGGCAGGCTTGTCCATGGCAGTACGCACGCCCACGACGGTCGGGGATTTGAACCCCCGATTCTGACCAGCTGGGTCGCTCCCTTCGTTGCCAGCAGCCGGGGATGAGTCGATGGGAAATCGACGTCGGTCGGCTTTCGGCGGATTCCGCCCGTGGACCTCGAATCCTGCCAGCACGCACTCCCTCTGGGGTGTCTGAAGCCCAAGCAGCATCGTGGCCGAGGAAAACAAGAGGCTCAGAAAGGAGGGGGTGGCCCAGCCCCTCAGCCCATCCGGGTCCTCCAGCTCCGGCGTGCTTCGGCGCGGCGTCGGCGCGACAGAAGATTGATAATCCACCGACCCCCGCCACAAACCCCTCCGTCGCGGCCATCGTCACCGAGAGGCGAAACCACACGCTCGCCCCGTCATCCACCATGCCTGAGCTCAAGGCCGGAGACTCGTTCCCCGCGGACGTCGCCTTCACCTACATCCCCCCCTCCACCGAGGGCGACATCAAGGTCTGCGGCATCCCCCAGAGGCTCGACGCCAGCAAAGGTCCGTCCGTCCCATTCCTGGTGCGCTGAAGGTCAGGGACGCCGGCTCACCCGCTCCCCTCCAGAGTTCGCCGACAAGAAAGTCGTCCTCGTCTCCGTCCCCGGCGCCTTCACGCCCACCTGCCAGGCCAGCCACCTGCCCTCGTACCTCGACAACAAGGACGCCCTCCGCGCCAAGGGCGTCGACCAAGTCGTCGTCATTGCCTACAACGACGTCTTTGTCATGTCTGCATGGGGCAAGGCCAACGGCGTCACCGACGACTTTGTGGTGGGCGGCTCCTCTCCACGCAGCCGTCTCGATGCAGCAGTTAACCGTTTCTAGATCTTCGCCTCCGACGCCGGCGCTAGCTTCAGCAAGAGCATCGGCTGGACCCTCGGCGAGCGCACCTCGCGCTACGCCATCGTCATCGACCACGGCAAGGTCGTCTACGCCAGCCAGGAGGACGACACCAAGTCCATCTCCCAGTCCGGCGCCGAGGCTGTCCTTGCCAAGCTGTAGATGCCCGTATCTAGCACACGCGACCAAGATAGACTAGACATGAGAGTATAGACCGTCCCAACCAGACTCCACTCGAGTCACCCTGTTCAGAGTCTCCCGCATCTCGTCCCAATGCACCGTTGGCACCGACAACCCTCACGCCGGAAACACGACCGTGTCCGAGAGAATTGGGACCATTGCACCGGTATGTCATTTGCTCAGCTACCAATGCACCCTATGGCATTCCATGCACCCGAGATTGTAGAAGAACCGGCCGGAAAGACACAAGAACCACGGACTCCACCACTCTTGTTCCATTTTCTCGCCACGTCGCCCTTTAACGGGTCCGCGCAGCCACCTTAACCTGCGCGCCCTTTGCTCCCTGCTTGCTGATGTTTCGCTGGGTCTGGCCCTTGGCGGCCAGCGTGGCATTCTTCGCCTTATCGGCCTTCTTGGCGGCCAGGGCAGCGTCCTTCTTGACCTTGCTCTCCTTGATGGCCTCGGCGCGCGCGGCCGATCGGGCCTCGGGTCGCATCGAGCGGCGCTCCTTGATCACATCGAGGGAGGCGCCGACGATGGCTCGCTGGGCCTTGACGGTTCGGCGGGTGCGCTTCTTGGCGACCTCCTGTAGGGTGGCATTAGTCCTGCTTGCTCTCGACCCCCGTGGACCAGCTCCTGTCAATCCCCAGCGCCATCAGGGCAGCCGGAGCTCGCGGCTCGGGAAATCGGGGGAGTGTAATGGTTCGATCGTACCTCAGAGATACCCTTGCGGTGCTGTCGGCGGTAGAGGACGGTCCAGGCGATGCGGCGGGGGTTCTTTCGTTGCAGGAAGAGCGACTCCGACTTGCCGTTCTGGAATCGGAACACCTTGCTGTCGCCACGGACGTAGATTTTACCCTGCGCGACAAAATCCCGTTAGCAATCGTGCCTTCTTGTCTCTGCTTACGTCGTCCTCGAAGACTTGTCCCCCACCCCCTCTCATCATCAACCAATCTTCAACTCTCTCTTCGATCGAACAAGGCGCCACAACCGAGAACAATAGGAAGGTCGTACTTTGCCAGGGTAGATCCTCTGACCCGAGAAGGTATCGTCGTAGGTACGCATCTTGTCGCTTCCGGTGGGTGTATGGCGACAAGGCTGGTTGGTGTCGTGGACAGTGGATTTGGCGTTGGCAGAAGTTGGAGCGGCCCGTTCAATTTCTCGGAATTGGAGGTGTGTGGAAATGACTAAGCGGTCTAGGGCAGACGGACGCTAACTTTCCAAACGCTGCACACGTGATGCATCGTAACATGCTCCACACGTTCGCTAAAGTGGGTCAGGATTCAACCTGGAAGGTGAAGCTTTGGCCTCGCCTGTGAGCTTGGAACTTTTCGAGAATTTCACATCCTGGCTCGGTTTTATTTTTCTTTCGTTTTGAGTTCCTATCTGGCGACCCGAGTTGAAGGAGATGAACCTGCCCACGCTTAAATGACGTCCCGAGCGAATCTCATCGCCCGAGCCGTCATATCTCAGTTCAACAAACTCCCCTCGAAGCGAAAACCCGCCATTCGCGACAATGGACTTCACGAGTGGGTTCCCCTGAGCGGCATCGTTGCCGAGCAGGATGGGAATCTCACATGCCTGGCCCTGGCGTAAGCTCCAATCCCACCTCCGTGAAGAAGGTCCGTCATCTAAGTGAGGGTCCAGAACCGGCATGAAGTGTCTCCCCGCGTCTAAACTCCCAGAGGCCAATGGCAATGTGTTGCACGATTGGCATGCGGAAATCCTGGCCATAAGGACGTTCAATTGTTTCCTCTTGGATGAGTGCAGGAGCTTGAGTGAGAGCGGCGCTTGCGCTGGCGTGCTTGTGCGAAATGAGATGCGTGAGAGATCCAAGAGCGAGAGGCAGTATGCAACGCCCTTCCAAATCAGAGACGACGTCAAGCTGCACATGTACTGCTCTGAAGCACCCTGTACGTGCCATGCATAAAACCGCCGCCAGTCCCCAACATACAAAACTTACAACCCACAGGCGGAGACGCAAGCATGGAGCTCACAATGGCCGCCCAGGACGACGCCTCCCCCTGGCCAGCGCCGACGCCATCACCAGCATCCAACGGCGGAATCTCATCCCTCCCCGGCCGCGCCTACTTCTCGCACCTCGGCATCGTCCGCCGCAAGCCCGCCCGCGGCGATGCTCCGCCCACCCTCTCCAAGTCCTGCTCCGACAAGCTCGCCCTCAAGCAATGCACCTCGCTGCTCTCCTCCCTGGTCTCGCTCCTCGTCGACCCCGCGCGCGCCTACATCGACACCCTCGTCCTGCCCGCGTCTCAGCACTCGGCCGCGGCGTGCAGGCGCGCCTTCTCCGGCAGCGGGCGCATGAGGACCTTGGCCGGCGCAGCGTGGCCCGGTGGCTATGCGTTCAGGCCGTTCACCGTGGATACTACGGATGAGGAGTTTGAGTTCTCACGGAGGGCGGTGCAGGCTCGCTCGGACAGTATCTCGGCGAGTAATCTCGCTGTGGCGTGGTCGTGCTCTCGCGTCGAAGAATCCATCATCGGCGGTGTCATCCAGGGCAGGAAGTCGCCTGACCAGCGGGGGGCGAGCCGCATGTCGAGAAGGCAGTTGTGGACCGCAGTGACGGGAATTGCACTCCAGCTTGATGGCCATGACGGCTTAACGCGTCACTTGGGTGGGCAGACGTATCGAGACATCAAAGACGGCCCGCTGCTCGCACAGAGGAGAGCAGTCAAGGCCGAGGCTCGTGAGACCGCCTTGGCTGGCTGGCTCCGAAATGAGGGAGACTCGGGCTGGGGGATAGACGTTGCGGCTTGAGGCGCATATTGGACATCCTTAGAGATTAGCATTTCTCCCGATGCGATCTACGTTTTGTACAAATCAATCAACTGAGACATTTGGTCGGTGTCGCCTAATCCGCCACACTGCAAACCTGACCGTGGTACCTCCTCCCCGCGTGGCATAGGCATTTACCGTATGAATCCCGCAAGGGGAACGTATTCCAAAACCCCTGCGACCGGCGTTCTTCCACCGGTCGATATGGGTTTCCGCGCCCCCCTTCCTGCCGCTCTGCAAATGGTGGGCAGGACCTCACTCGACCTTGCTTTCGAAGTTCTCGCCCTCGACCAGGTCGGGGATCTCGTCGTCGTCCTCCTCGTCGTCCTTGCCCTTCTCGCCCTTTTGCATGTTCTGGTAGCTCTCGGCGAGCTTGCGGAGCGAAGCGAGGGAGTCGGGGCCAAGCTGGTTGAGGATACCCGGGACCAGCTCGGTGAGCTCCTTGTCCTCAGCGTTGCCGTAGATGGCGAACGTGTTGGCGGGGACAGCGGCGTGGACTGGGTACAAGAAAACATGTCAGCACAAAACAGCCGCTAGGGAGTCGGAGCACAGCCGCTGGGGAGTCGGAGACGGGAACCGCCGTAATGGTTCACGCACCCTTGGGAGCAGCAAAGTGGATGACGTTGCCATCCGACTTGAACATGTTGACCTCCTCAATGGCCTGGATGGGCTGCGTGTTGAGCTTCTTCAGCGTCTGCTGGAGCTTCTTGTCGTCGGCGCCGGACCGAGCGGGTGCACGCTTGACCTTTCTCCGGGGCGTACCCTTTCCACTGCACCAGGACATGAGATTAGCGATCGATTCGGAGGGTTCTCAGGTCGGGTGAATCCACGGCGTACCCTGCGCACGCGTTAGCAAGAATTCAACACCACAAGATGCCGTCTCGTGGCTCACCAATTCGGGCTCCCTGGCCAAGCTTCTTGAGACGCTCCTGGATGTCGGCCATGATCGGGCGACGGATGTGAGGATGGCGGGATCGAAGGACTAGGCCTTCACGTGTCAGAAAGATCGGAGTCGGCCGGCACCAGAGGGAAAGCGGGATGGCGGTATACGATGCTCGCGGCCAGGGCTACATACCGGGAGATGAGGGGTTGCGTCAAGAGGCTGATTTGTCGCCGAGTCGGATTGGTGATGATGGATCAAAGCAGAGTTGGTTTTGTGCGTGCCAAGACTTTTCGCACCTGGAATATGTGTTTTGCCGAGAGGACCCACCGAAGAGGCGCCGCCGCCCCAGCGCTGTAGTCTGTGGAAGGACGTCGACGAAGTATTTACGCCTTATGTCCGAACGGCTTCTGGGGAACATATTTGCGGAACGTCAAGAGTTCGTCGCGCGCACTGCAGAGTACCTAGGCAGTTGCTCAGCGCCAGCAATGAGGCCAATCTCCACATCAACAACATCGCCCTGGGGTATGAAACGCCCCGGGTGCTGAACATCCAACGTTGACGAAGCGCCAAAGTCCATGTCTGGCTGAATCCCCCCGACCATGGCCTAATCGGTTTGCAGTCACAACCAAGGTGGATATACTTCGTACGGTGGCAACTTTTGCATTAGCTATTTAGCATCGTTCCTGTTTATTCTGATAAATTTTGCCCGCAACTACCCAAAACTTGCATGATGGAGCCATATTCGTTCTCTACCAGCTCGAAGGTCCAATGGGTTCCTGGCCCGTGACGAAAACCTTGGTAACGGCAGTTCCGTTGGCGTCCAAGGTGTTACCAATGACGGTCGTGCCCCACCAGTCCGGGAAATTGGTTTCACTGAGACCGAGGCCGAGACCAGAGACGACAGTGCAAAGAGCAGTTCCGATATCGAGGGCACCGGACAGGGTATAGTTGTAGCGGGCTGCAGATGAAATTAGTTTCCGTGGACAACAGAGACGGTGAGAGGGATGGAAACTCACACCACCAGCCAAAGAAGCGACGGCGAAGGAGGCCATTGAAGATGAGACCGACAATGACCCACTGGAAGATGTAGTAGAGGGTAGCGGGAGGGATCATGCCAGCAGCGCCGAACATGGCGGGCGCGACGATATAACGGACCCAGGAACGGGGATAGCGCCGGGCAATAAAGAACTGGATCACAGGCACAGCGAAGCCGATGAGCCAGAACCAGTTTGTCCAGGAATAGACGGCGCCGGGACCGAACACCCTTTTAGGACCAATGACACCCCAGATGACGCTGGAGTTGTAAAAGGTCCGGGCGTTGGGGCAGGTCAGGCCCTGGGACTGGTGGGGGGTGCAGATGCCCTCGATGTTGCCTCGGAGGAAGTTGTAGGTGGCGATCTGCACGAGGGAGAGCCAGATAACGGCAAAGGCCTGGGCGGCGAACATGCTGCGAGGAGGAACCTTCATGTAGTGGCCTACCTTCATGTCGGAAATGTAGTTGAGACCGTTGTACGACAGCATGTAACCCCAGGACTTGAAGAGCATCATGGCGACGGGGCGGCCGGGAATCATGTATCCGACAATCAGCTCCGTAATGACATTGAGACCGGTCTGCTGGTTGGTGATGGCCTGGACCATGCCGATGGGGATGAACAGGACAACGCCAACGAGGATACAGATGATGTACGCCCACCAAGGAAGGTGAGTGTTCCAGACCTGGCTCGCAATCATGCCAAAGGCAAAGCTGACGACGAAGATGGACATGAACCACCACTCGGGCGCCTCCTTGTACTTGCGCATGAGCTTCAGGTGGACGTCAGGCTCCTCGTACTTGGAATTCCAAGCACGGTTCCAGACATCAGAACCATAGAAGAGGGCGACGTGAGTAACGGTGGATATGAGCGTGGCGAAGGACAGACCGTACGAGAGCGAGAAGGTCGGGCCGAGCAGAATAGGCGAGTAGGCCTTGTAGGCAGTCTCGTTGATGGTGAATTCGGGCGTGAGAATGCGCTTCGTGTTGTAGGGCGACGCGAATCGGTCGAAGTTCTGGTTGGCGCTGATGGGCAGGTAGCGGTAGAATTCGGGGCCAGCCCAGGCCAGGCCGATGGCACCAAGGGCAGTGAGGATAACACCAGCGGTGACGTTGAGAATGGCAAAGGCAGGAGTCTGGAGAGGAGAACCCAGGAAGGCGGTAACGGTGGACCAATCGAAGGAGATGGGGATGAGGCCGAGGCCCGTGTTTCCACCAAAGATCTGGTTGACGACGACGTTGTTCGGCGCAATCCACGTGGCGAACATGAAGGTGGACAGGAAGGGGGCAATGACCAGAGGGAACCACTCCCAGCCAAAGGTGGCCAGGGCAACGATGAGGAAGAAGCTATATCGGCCAATCTTCCAGCCGTTGGTCTGCGAGGGCTCCGAGGCCCTGTGGTCGTGCAGCGAGTACATGACAGTGCAGGTAATCAGGGTGGCGGGCCACACCATGGACGACGGCCAGACGAGGAATCGTCGGGCGACACCAGCAACGCCGAAGCCCATGGCCTGGGTGGACAGCATGAGAAGAATCTGGAAGCCCCACTTGAACTGTTGCTTGTAGAAGATTTCCTGGGCCAGGAGAATGTCGATGGAGTAGCTGACGGACGAACCAGCAGCGGTCATCATGGTGATGATGGTGTGCTCCTTGACGTT
>NRSZ01000800.1:1577-28598 GCA_002901185.1 Tolypocladium capitatum
GCGATGGAAGACAACGAGTGAGGCTCATAATGGAAGACGAGTGAAACGACGCTTGCGCGAGGACGAGCAAACGGAAGATCCAAAGAGCACAGCAGCAAGGCCGAACCAGCGGCGAAGATGTGCCTGGCGTTGCGATCGGGATTTGGTACGTGTCTTGTTGTCCCGAATACGAAGCACGGTTTAGTGGAATCGCATCCGTATCTGAGAACCCGAACGAGCCGTGCACCGAGGACTGCTGCCCGTAACCGCGCCGTGCTACCTCGTGATGAGGGCTCGGTGGAGACGGCCAGCTCGCAACGAGGCGCTCCGCGAATAGAGCCACGCCACGAAACAGCTACGAGCAAGATTCTTGGAACGAGATTCTTTGGAATACGGCTCGCGCTTCCGAGGCACGGTTTGGGAAGGTGGCCCAGGGGCCAGTGTCGGCAGAACCATCGTAAAAGCGACGTCCCGAGGCACACATGACGGCGACTTGGGGCGTGCGGGCTCGGGCTCGGGCTCGGGTCGACATACCGATGGCGACCCGAATTGGGGGACCCACTACCGGCGTTAACTGGCCGAAGCTGCATCTCCGGGGCGGGGCACGGTCGGGGTGCCGCCGGAGACGCGTGACGTAGTGCGGACCCCTGTCGCGGAAACTCGACACAATGCATGGGCTGGCGGGCTCGGGGCGGGAACACCGAGGTGCATGGACCGGGGTCTGACGACGGCTCGTGCTCGCGCCCCCAGCTGGGAGCTCCGTGGCCGATCGCAAAGAAACGCGGACGGAAGAAGACGACGGCTTGCTTATCGGGCGGAGCTCGTGACGCAGGAACAGAGTGTTGTTCCTGCTGGGGCGAATACGGCGGCGTGACGTGGTATCGATCGCTGGGCGCTTCAGTCCTCTGCTTTAAAGGGGAATCCGCAGCACTGGAGCGTACGCGCCGGGTGTCGACGACTGTTCGATACACATCACACCGGTTACCGACATGCCGCCGCGCTTCTCTCGCGTCTGGCGCCCCCTCGCCGCGGCCACCGTCGTCGCCGCGGGAGGCACCGTCGTCTACGGCCGCGCTAACAGGAAGCTCTCGCGCGACAAGCCCCTCGTGGAGCCCGGGCGCGACGCCGCCGGCCGCATCGTCCCGCCCTCGTTCGCCGAGGTCCGGGGCCGTGCCGAGCAGCTGGCCGACCTGCGGCGGCACGGCGGCCGCGATGCCGAGTACGATCTCCTCATCATCGGCGGCGGCGCGACGGGCACGGGCATCGCGCTCGACGCCGCCACGCGCGGGCTCAAGGTGGCCCTCGTGGAGCGCGACGACTTCTCGGCGGGCACCAGCTCCAAGAGCACCAAGCTCGTGCACGGCGGCGTGCGGTACCTCGAAAAGGCCGTCCGGAACCTCGACTACGCGCAGCTCGAGCTCGTCGTCGAGGCGCTGCGCGAGCGCAGGGGCTTCCTCGACATCGCGCCGCACCTGTCCTCGTCGCTGCCCATCCTGCTGCCGCTGCAGCGCTGGTGGCAGGTGCCGTACCTGTGGGCCGGCTGCAAGACGTACGACCTGCTCGCGGGCGCGCAGGGCCTCGAGAGCTCGTACCTGACGAGCAGGGCGCGGGCGCTCGAGGCCGTGCCGCAGCTGCGCAGGGACGGCCTGGTCGGCGCGCTGGTGTACTACGACGGGCAGCACAACGACTCGCGCATGAACGTGTCGCTCGCGCTGACGGCCTCGCTGTACGGCGCCACCGTCGTCAACCACGCCGAGGTGACGGGGCTGGAGAGGGACGAGGACGGCCGCATCTGCGGCGCCAGGGTGCGCGACCTGATGGCGGGCCGGGACGGGGACGGGGACCGGGAGTTTGCCGTGCGCGCCAGGGGCGTCATCAACGCCACGGGGCCCTTTGCCGATGCCGTCGAGCGCATGGACGACCCGGCGCGCAGGTCCGTCGTGGCGCCGGCATCGGGTGCCCACGTGACGCTGCCGGGCGCGCTGTGCCCCCGGGGCATGGGGATGCTGGACGCGGCCACGTCGGACGGCCGCGTCGTCTTCGTGCTGCCGTGGCAGGGCGTGACGGTCGCCGGCACGACGGACAACGCCTGCGCGGTGGAGCGGGAGCCCGTGGCGCGGCAGGACGACGTCGACTTCATCCTCGGCGAGGTCAGCAAGCTGCTGGCGCCCGAGTCGGCGCTGACGCGCGACGACGTCCTCGCGACCTGGTCCGGTGAGTGATCCCGACGCCGAGTCGAGCCCGCGGCCCGCGGCTAACGCCGACAAAGGCATCCGCCCCCTGATCAAGGACCCCAGGGCCGGGAACACCGAGTCGCTCGTCCGCAGCCACCTCGTCGCCGTCTCCGCGTCCGGCCTGCTCACCTGCGCCGGCGGCAAGTGGACCACCTACCGCCAGATGGCCCAGGACGCCGTCGACGAGGCCGTCCGGGCCTTCAACCTGACCCCGACGCCGACCGCCCTCCCCGACATCAGCGGCGGCGGCCTGCCGGGCTTCACCACCACCGGCGCGTGCCGGACCCGCATCACCCCCGTTCTCGGCTCCCACGGATACTCGACGGCGCTGCCGGCGCAGCTCGTCGAGGTCTACGGCGTCGACGTCGACGTCGCCCACCACCTGGCCACCAACTACGGCGACCGCGCGTGGTCCGTCCTCGCCGGCGCCTCCCCCGAGCGCCCTCACTCGTCGGCGACGGCTCGCCTGGCGCCGTCGTTCCCCTTCATCGAGGCCGAGGTCCGGCACGGCGTCCGCGCCGAGGCCGCCTGCACCGCCGCCGACGTCATCGCGCGCCGCATCCGCCTTGCCTTCCTCGACGTGGACGCGGCTCTGCGGGCGCTCCCGCGCGTCATCGACGTCATGGCCGAGGAGCTAGGCTGGGGCGAGCAGCGCCGCGCGCAGGAGTGGACCGCCACGGTGCGCTTCCTGCGGAGCATGGGCCTCGACGAGGCGCGCCTGGGCGTCACGCGGGACGAGGTGCTGCGCGGCGACGTCGAGGCGCGGCCGGCGCGGCGCGAGGGGCGCGAGGGGCCGGCGCAGGAGGGGCCCAAGGCCGGCAGGGGGAGGGAGCTGGAGGCTCCGGAGTTGGCATCCGAGGCGTGATGCCGTGCGTCTGCTGATTTCTGGTGTACGGAGTCGGGGCCTGTTGGGAAGCGACTGCATAGCGTTTGCGTGTATGTTGGTAGAGGAGGCTGATGGGCTCCATGTCAATTCATTACGCTTAGAGGCAGCCCATGCACTTTCGTTCAGGACTTCGCTGTTTAGGATGCCCACAATAGCTGCTTCGAGACTTACCATAACCATGAAGCAGGGCTTCCACCTCCGCAGAGGACGGGGATTATACCTGGCGGCCACGGTTTTCCGATTGGCCTTGTTCGCGCGAGTCCTCGACGGTTGGCCAGCCAGGTTAGCGTCGTATTTGAATCTCATTTTGTAAGAAAGACGAGCGGGTTCCGGGGCGGCGCATGCGGAGCTGGAAGGGTGACGGGTGAGCCAAATGACGTTGATTTCGTGCCATGTTAGGTCACTAGCTCTCCCTACTTCGTACCTTCCTCGGTTATGCCCCGGGTTACCGGCTCTCCTCCTGGTCGGGAAAAAGAACTTCCGTAGGCTAATTTCGATTGGGCGGCCCGGCCCGCTGTGGGGTTACTGGCCAATAAATATGGGACACGATCTTGATGGTTACTGTGTAGGGATCACGTAATAGGCTGATGTAGCCTCTTGCGATATTAGATGATCTGATGAATTGATGATGATGCGATCTAGCTATGCTACAGCATACACAAGAGGAAAAGGGGGTCGGCCTATCGGGCCGACCGGACTTCCGGGCACGGCTGAAATAGCACTAATCTCAACAGTTACGATCTTGATGGTTATTATAGGAGCGATCGCGAATGGGGATATCCCGATCGACCGAAGCCGAGAGGCGCCCGACAAAACTCGGCTCGTCGGCGTTTGAGATTTCCAAGTGTAATCTTTTGCCATATTCTGCTCGAAGCATGTGAGTCACTACCGTTGTAACGGCCGCAACATTTATTAAGTTTCTCGAAAGCGTGACCAACGGAAAGAATTGCTAGAATGCTCACCAGGGATTCTGTGGACTGACCGAGGAGTTTCCATGCAATCAAGATTTCTGGTAAGCCCTACTGCAATCCTGTGCCTGTAACGATAGCTTCCATAAGCCAATCGTCGTGGAGGACCACACTGACATGGGATGACTCTAGTCGCCAATGCTCTCCTCGCTCGAGAAGCGCGCAGAGCAGTCGGGCTTTGGCACTCTACAATATGCTGAGCGAGGGCGAGTGGCTAATAGCAGCGAATGATGCCAAACCCGCGACTCCGACTGGCAAAATTCGCAACGCCATTACCATCTTTAAATGCCTCAACCATCCTTATAAACGGCCAAGGTTCAAGGCTATCAACGCCTTCTACGGGACGAAATGAAGCGTGCGTGTGACGCGTACAATGCTGCCAGGAGCCAAAAACGCGGATCTGCGGATATGCTGGGACAAGTAGTTTCCCGACCACCTGGACAAGATGGTGGCAAAGGCCAAGGCGTGGGTGACAAGGGCCATCCAGTCGATGAGGGATACAGGAAGCCCAACGATCCGGACTGGGCACTCCTTTGCCTTCAATCAAAGCAGCATTTGGATCGCTTGGAGCACCCTGGCGTCGGCTCCGCCGCAGCCTGCCCTGTTGTTCCTCTGCGTGTCCCAGGCAGAGATCCGCGTTCCTGTCTCGGCGTTCAAGCAGGCGACTCTGGTCCGGGTCCATGAGCAGGCGAGGGCACCAGGAGAGGGCACCAGGCGAAGGCACCAGGCGAGGGCACCAGGCGAGGGCACCAGGCAAGGGCAGAGCAGTGTCGGCCGCGCCCAGAGGTCGGGCACCTCGGCGGCCTGAGGTGCCGGGATGCTGAACGTCCGTGCCGCTGCTTCTGCCCTGGGCGTTTAAGATTGCAACCAGTCAACGCCATGCACGGGGCATGAACTGCGTCGCCAAGGGACATGGCAGCTCCGCCGTCGCCAAAAGCACGCGGGCATCGCCCCGACCAACTACAAAGACGGTGACTTGAGCTACCTGACTGAGCCTGACGAATCGAGCGTTGACGTGTGTGTAAAGCTGCAGCCGCTACCCGATATCGGAAACGAATCGACGCGGTGTGACGGCGAGGAGACGCAGGGGGGTGACGTCAGTTCCATCGACCCGGAACCATTGTTAGCTGAGTTGACAAGACGGCATGTCTCAGGACCTCGGCGTCGGTGGGACACGTCCCCGTTCCCTGCTTCCTTCAGAATTGCTGCGCACGATTGCCCAGGTACTGCGGAAGCTATCGGATACATCAGTGGCTCGGCTCGCGGCCGTACGCCTCCGCTATCCTCCGGCCGACCGACTCGCCGCTCCAGTACGCCCCCGTCGCCGTCCCGAGAGCCACAAACGGCGCCGTGTGCTCGCCCGCAAACCACAGCCCGCCGTCCGGCAGCCCCTCCCTCATCGTCTCGATGTCCGCGTCGCCTTCCTCCAGCCCCACCTGAAAGTTGCTGTACGAGCCGAACCCGGCCAACTCGTCGCGGAGCCAGGCTGTGGCCAGGCAGCCCGTGGGGCGGCAGTCGTCCGAGGCCTCGGAGTACTGCGGCAGGCGGGAGTAGTACGGCTTGAAAAAATGGAAGAGGAACCGGTCCCTCTCGGCCTGGTCGTCGAGCTCGGCCACCTTGGTCGTCAGGTGCCGAGACTGCTCGCCAAAGATGTAAAAGAGGAGCGTCGGGTGAGACGTCTCGGGAGTGAGGCTGGCCAGCTCGACCACCTCTTGGTTCCACCTGTCGGGGTTCGAATCGGGCGCGTAGTTGGGCGACAGCCACTGGGCAAATCCCTTGGCGTTGCGGTCGCCTGCCTCGGACAGCCAAAAGGCCCTGGGGAAGCTGATGTACACCTGAGAGGTCAGAGGAGCAACCGGCGAGAATGTCAGCCGTGACATACCTTTTCGAGGCAGCCATAGCCGACGGACTGTATGGCCTGGATCAACCGTCCGGGCAGCGGGGGCTCGAACGCGGCGAGGTTCTGCTTCAGCCAGCCGAGGGGCGCCGTCACGACAACTTGATCAAACGACAAGACCTGGCCGCCCTCGAGCTCGACGCGGACCTTGTCTCCGGCTTCCCGACGATGCAGTATCCTGCGCGCCTTGGCCTTGAGCCTGATGTCCGCCTCGGCGAGCACCGGCTTGGCGATGGCGTTGAGAATCTGCCTATACGTGCCCGCACAGAACAGGTTATCTGCTACAGTCAGCCTCGAACCGCAGAGCTGGTAGGTGCCGTACCCCCTTCGATGCACTCCTCGAGCCAAAAGTACTTGAGGCTCTGCCGCTGCACCGGGCTTCCGACAAAGGCACCCCACATGTCCGACATTTGCAGCACAATCTGCCGCTTTCTCCAAAACTCGGGCTCGCTCTCGGGGATCTTCTCGACGACTTTTTCTTGGAAGAAGTCTGCGAGGCTTTTACTGCTGGGGATGCCCGCGCTCGACGTGTTGGAGTGCTTGAAGGCGTCTTGGATGATGTCCCACATCATGTCGGCGAGCCTCTCGCCCTCGTCCACGGGGAACAGGCGGCCAGACTCGTCAAATATGTAGGAGCCCGTGTCCCAGTTGCCCACGGCCGTCTTGGTCTGCTTGGCGAGATCGAGCATCGGGTTATCGTCGGTTCCGTGGATCCAGTTGGGCCCAATGTCCACCCAGTGCCCGTTGGGGAGCTTCTCCTGGTGGAGGCGGCCCCCGAGGCGGTCTCGTCCCTCAACAACCGTGACCTTGAAGCCATGCCGGAGCAGGATGTCGGCACAGCGCAGCCCGGACACCCCGGCGCCTATGATGCCCACGTGCGGCGTCGCGGCCGCGTCGCCATTGGTGTGCTGCGCACAGCGTAAGCAGGGCCATAGGGGACTGGGCAGTAGAGCAGGCGGCGGACCTGAGTGGATGCGTCCATGGTCACAATCTTGCGCAGGAGCCCGTAGTCCAGTGTGGGGATGCTCGAGGGGCGCACGCTTCGGAGGTCTTGGTAGATTCTGGACGAGTTGCGGCGCGAGGGGCTGGTGTAGCATATCGAGTAAGCATCCATGGTGCTACGGGAATAGGGATACAGAGACGAACACGGCAGGATAGGACAGAAGCTCGGGAGGTCTAGGAGAGAGAGAGGGTCTCGCAGCAACGTCACGAGAGCGGCGAGGCGTCTCCTCGGCTCGGCAACGCGGTCCCGCAGCAGCGGCAAGCGCAGGCCAAAGCCGGCCTGGTCCTCGTGCCAGGGGCCGCGGCTCTGATTGGCAGGCGCCGGGCCTGGGGCGGCGGCGGAGCAGCAGCGCGTTAAGGTTTGTCGACGTTGCTGCAATGGGGGAGATGCGACGAAGGACCCGGACGTGGCTGCATGGGCGTTCCTGAACGATGGCGCTCCTGAAGAATGGCATCTGAAGATGACGCGCCCCGGCGAGGCTTGCAGGGATGGCCGTACCGGTGTACATGTTTCGCAGCGGGCTGCACACGCCTGGGACGGGGGCAGCACGGCGCGTTGCCAGCCTGCCATTTGATATCTCGATCAGCTGGCCAGTGGGTGACGCTGAGCATGTGCCTGTGACACGGCCGTCACGGGCGCCGTCCAGCGAGTGCGGGGCCCCAGCCCCAAGGCGCCCGCCCCAGATCCCTGAACTCCATCCCTGAGCTCTATCCGTACTGCCCAACTGCCCCACGTCATCTCCAACCCCGTCTCTCTTCCTCCACCACATCCATCCCATCAACGCGGCATCGGCCGGGCTCGTCCGTGCTGCTTTTCGCTGCGCATCGCTGCTTTTCGCCTTTCGTGCGTCCCATCGCGGCCGACAGAACAGTGACTCGTTGCCCACCATCGCCGCTCCCTGCCGCCGCCCTCACCCGCCGCCCTCACCGCCGCACCCCGCCCATGACCCGACGCCCTCCCCAACCATCATGACCTCGGTCCCCACACGCGGCCGAGGGTCTGTTGATATCGCGTCTGCAGCGCTGCCCTGCGGCTCGTGAGGGCTTGGCGCCCGTGCATCGCCATAGCCGAACCTCAGCACCACCGCCATGACCTTGTTTCAGTCGTTCCGGACCTCCAGCATGCCCAAGCGGCTGCTGCGGTACGCCCTCTCGCGGCTGGAGCTCCTCGACGCCGAGGCGCTCGACCTGGAGAATCTCGACTTTGCCCTCGGCAGGAACACGGTGCTTGAATTTAGAGATGTCGGAATCAGGCTCAAGGTATGAGTCCCCCCGGCCCAGACGCGTGCCGGAGGACTAACAGCCCGCTAGAAGCTCGAAAAGCTGCTCAAACTGCCCGCTGCGTTTACGCTGCAAAAGGCCAAGGTCCTGTTGCTCCGCGTCACGATACCGATGGATTTCTACACGAGCCCGATCTCTGTCGAGGTCGACGGCGTCGACGTCAGGCTCAAGGTCGGAGCCGAGCGGCGCAGGCCGGGCCGAACGCCGACCGCCGCCGAGCAGGACGCTGATGCGGTGCCCAATACCGTCCATCTGGCCCAGTCGTTTCTCGAAACACAACCCTCGTCGGAGCGAAAGCGGCTGGAAGAGGCACTCCTTGCGGCTACGCAGGACCTCGGCGCCTCTGTCACCGTCAGCGACGACGGCAGCGACGACGAGCCCGCGTTTGGCACCGGACAGGCCCTGTCGCTGCCCGAGTTTCTGGCAGACTATTTGCAGGGAATCGTTGACCGGATGCAGATCAAGATCAATGGCGTCAAGTTCCAGCTGGACATGGATGTCCCTGGCGACACCAGCGCCTCCACCCTCGAGCCGGTGTCGTTCCAGGTTGCTCTTGAGCGCATCGAGGTCCAAGGGGTCACCACCAAGGCGCAGAGCAACGATGCAGAGTCCCCCGTTTCCCTCGTGCCAAAGGAAGGGAAACGACATGTCTCGCTGGCAAACGTGCGGGCATATCTCATTTCCGAAGCCAACGTCTTCTCCGCCTTGACGCGATCGCCCTCGATGGCCTCGCCCTCCGTCGCCTCGTCACCCGCCATGACGCGAAACCCCCCGTCCCGGCAGACCACTTCGCTATCGCAAGGAAGCCTCCACGAACAGCCCATGGCCTCGCTGCGGGAAAGCTTTCGTGAGTACCTCTCGGAGGCAGATGCCCCGAAGGCAGATGCCCCAGGCCCAGATGCCCTGGACCACGAGGATCCCCTTGGAGACAGTGAGGTGGCCCTTGGTATCCCCTATGATTTTCGGGAGGATCCTGAGGACGAGAGTCCTCCCACGCCGCGAGCGTCCGTGTTTCAAGACCCCACCGCGTTGCCAGAGAACCCACTGCTGGAGGAGTCGCTGTTTCGTTCGACAATGGATGTTGCACAATCTATGCATTCGACCGCATCCCAAGAGCAACAAGAGGCTGGACTGTCGCTGCGCCTGGCCGAGGCACAGCAGCCGGGTATTGGCGATGGACCAACTGTCGCTTCGCCAGAGCATGGCAGCTCCGTGGACCTCACCCAGTCGCACCTTTACACGCACGAAGAAGCCGAGAGTATGTATATGAGCGCCTTTTCCAACGCAGAACCTCGAACCACGGCCGGCGCATCGCTCGTGCCATCGCACCATCAGGAAAACGAAGCCCCGGCCTCGATGGCACCGCAACCCTCGCCATCGGCCATGCCCGGGGCCTGGAGCGACGAGTCCGAGAGCTACAGGGCTCAACCCAACCCTGGCGTCGACTCCCGTCCAACGCTGTCAGAGTCAATCTCGAATGCCCCCGGCAGCAGAACCTCCTTGCCAGCGTTTAGCAGCGCGTCATTGCACCGGGACCCTGCGGAGACGGCTGATGAGCACCAGCAGGACGACGTGACAACGCCCAAGGGGCCAACACGGGTGGTCAAGGAAATTATGCACCTCAAGAATGTGTCGATATACATACCATCCCATCAATCGTACATCCAGGTCCAGGCGACGTCTCCCGAGCCCATTGCTCAGCTGTCGCAGTCTCTAGGGACATCCATCTATCCCCATGCCCCTGGCGCGTTTTCCGTACACGGCGCGCCGGCGTCCCCGTCAAGTCCCCCAGCCGAGGCATCAAACAACGACCGCGCGTTGGAGGTGGTACTGTCCCCCCTGAGCGTCCACTTTGACGCGTCGCTGGGCTTTCTGCTTGCCATGGTCGTCGAAAAACTGCTCGCCGCGGTCAAGGACGAGTACCCTGCCGCCGAGTCTCGGAAGGAATCGAAGACGGCCGAGATCCGCGTCACGGCGCAGGAGATATCGCTCAACTTTTTGAATAGGCTCAGCGGAGTCGCAGATACCCCTGAGCGCTACTTGGATCCGGCGGCGTTCATGTTTGACCACGAGGTTCTCCTGAATGCGACGCTGCAAAACCTGACCCTATCCGTGTCACCAACTGACATGCCATCCACGAGCAAAAGCGGTCCAGCAAAGCAGGACGCCGTCTTGACCAGGATCGAAGTCGAACGGTTTCGCTTCGGCTACGCCAACGGCGACATCATCTCCTTTGACAGCGACAGGCCGATGAGCACGTCGGTGCGGGACACGGTCCTGTCCAGCGGGTACGACATTGGCATCAAGATGCTGCAGTCGGCGGGCTCCACGAGGACGGACGTCGAAACGCTGCCGCTGGTCGTCCAGGTCGACCTGCAGCGGCTCGACGAGACGTTTGGGTGGTTTGGAGGACTGAGCAGCTTTCTTAACATGAGTGCCTCCATGACCTCCAGCCCCTCGCCGGCCAAGTCCACCGCGGCCCCCGCGCCCCTCGCGCAGAAGCCGAGGGGCGTCCACTTCGAGACCCCCATCGACCCCGAGGACAGGTCGGCCGCGGCCCAGAACAAGCTCAATGTGCGAGTCGCCGGCGCCCTGGTCGAGCTCGTCGGCAGAGACTGCAGCGTGGCGGCCGAGACAAACGCCATCAAGGTCGTCAGCCGCGACGAAGGCATCGGCATTGTCTGCAGCCGGATCCGCGTGTCGGGGCCGTACCTGAGGAACTCGCTGGCAGATCCCGCCATCACGACCGAGGCTGGCGGGGTGCGGCTGGAGTTCCTGATGGCGCCCAAGGACCGGGACCTCGAGAAGCTGCTCGAGCTCATCATGCCGTCCAAGGTGAAGTTTGACGACGGCAGCGACGAGATCATGGTCGACACCCTCTTGCGACAGAGACGCAAGGGGTCCGTGCTGCGGGCCACGGTCGACACTGTCAACGTCCGCGTCAAGAACCTGGCGCAGCTGTCGCCGGCGCTCGCGAACCTGGGCGAGGAGGTCGCCAAGCTGTCTACCGTGGCCAAGTACCTTCCCGAGGATGACCGCCCCGGCCTCCTCACGCTGGCCAAGCTGCAGAAGCTGAGCGTGGGCGTTGACATCGGGGGACAGGTCGGACACGTCGCCGGCGAGGTCAGAGACTTGGAGGTCAGCCACATCACGGTGCCGTCCCTCGTCGCCGTCGCCGTTCACGGAGTCTTGGTTCGGCGCAATAATACGGAGGACCTCGTCAGCTCGCCCGTCTTTGACTCCCCCGATGCGCTGGGCAACGGCCCCGTCGTCATGGCCAGGATGATAGGAGACGAGATGGAGCCCACGGTCAAGCTGAAGCTCCAGGATCTCCGGGTCGAGTACCGCGTGCCGACCCTCATGGACGTCCTCGGACTCGCCGCCGACGCCACGCCCCAAGACTTCGAGGCAAGCCTGGCCGCCTCGGTCGCCAGCCTCGGCGAGCAGGCCCACGCGACCCTAGGGCAGGCCCGGTCGCCACCGACGCCCGCGGGCAAGCCCATGACCCTGGACGTGGGGCTGCGTGACTGCCTCGTCGGGCTGAACCCGCTCAACCTGACGTCCAAGATGATTGTCGCGTTTACAGACGCCAACGTGCAGACGGTCTTCCCCAACGACGGCAAGACGACGGCCACCATGAACATCAGCAAGGCGTCCGTGCTCTTGACCGACGACGTCTCCGCGACGGGGACCGCGATCCCATCCGCGAGCTCGAGACGCCGCCTGTCGTCGGCGGTGTCTCCCCAGGTCGCCGACATGTGTGTCAAGGGCTTCGTTGACATCTGCTACATCTCCTCCGCCAGCGTCACCGTCAAGGTAATGCCGGCACCCGACGGCGACGGCAACCAGGTCGACGTCGAGCTCCGTGACGACCTGCTGGTCCTAGAGACCTGCGCAGACTCCACCCAGACCCTCATCACGCTGGCCAACGCGCTGAAGCCCCCGACGCCGCCGAGCAAGGAAAACAAGTACAGGACCAAGGTCGTCCCAGTCCAGGACCTCCTGGCGTCCATCTCCGCCGAGGCGTTTGGGAAGCCCGAGGGGGAGTACGACTTTGACCAGGACTTTGCCGGGGCGCAGGAGATGGCCGGAAGCGTGGGCTCGGACGTGGGCTACGGGAGCGACTCGCTGCGCGTTGACTCGCAGTACTACGGGGGGCAGTCTGACGGGGAGGAGATCTTCGACGCGACACGGCACGGCCCCACGATGCTGGACACGTCCGAAGGCGTCCTGCTCACCGGCTTCAACCCGTCCCAGAGCGAGGTGGAAGACAGCGGCGACGACCTGATCATCCACGAAGACTTTTACGGCCGCGACGACGGCGACAGGCACCGCGCGGCCAAGATCTGGAACTCAGCCAAGAACACCTACGACAAGGCACCAGACGCCCTCGTCAGGGCGAGCCCCCTGACGGTGTCGGTTCGCGATGTCCACGTCATCTGGAACCTCTTTGACGGCTACGACTGGGCCCACACGCGCGAGGTCATCACCAGGGCCGTCGAGGATGTCGAGACCAAGGCCATCGAGCGGCAGTCGCGGCCGCATGTCTACGAGGAGGAGCTGGAGGACGAGGAGACGATTGGCGATTTCCTCTTCAACTCGATCTACATTGGCGTCCCTGCGAACCGCGACCCGCGGGAGCTGACGCGCGCCATCAACGAGGGGCTCAACGACAACGCGACGGAGACGGAGTCGGTGGCGACGACGGCGCTGACCACCACCACGAACCGCACCGCGCGGCACCACCGCCAGTCCAGGTCGAGGCGCCTGAGACTCAACCGCAGCAGGCACCACAAAATCACCTTTGAACTGCAGGGCGTCAACGCGGACGTGGTCGCGTTTCCGCCCGCGGGGGAGACGCTGAGCAGCATCGACGTCCGCGTACAGTCGCTAGACATCTTCGACCACGTGCCGACGTCGACGTGGAAGAAGTTTGTCACGTACGACCAGGACCAGGGCGAGCGCGAGATGGGCACCAGCATGGTGCACCTCGAGCTCCTCAACGTCAAGCCCCTTCCCGAGCTCGCCGCGTCCGAGATAGTCATGCGCGCGACGGTGCTGCCGCTGCGGCTCCACGTCGACCAGGACGCCCTCGACTTCATCACCCGCTTCTTCGAGTTCAAGGACGAGGACGTGCCCGTGCACTCGTCGCCCAGCGACGTACCCTTCCTCCAGCGCGCCGAGATTAATGACATTCCCGTCAAGCTCGACTTCAAGCCCAAGCGCGTCGACTACGCCGGGCTCCGGTCGGGCCACACCACCGAGTTCATGAACTTCATCGTCCTTGAAGAGGCCCGTATGGTCATGCGCCACGTCATCATCTACGGCGTCTCGGGCTTCGACCGCCTCGGCAAGACGCTCAACGACATATGGATGCCCGACGTGCGCAAGAACCAGCTGCCCGGCGTCGTGGCCGGCCTGGCCCCCGTGCGCTCCCTCGTCAACATCGGCAGCGGCTTCCGCGACCTCGTCGAGATCCCGCTGAGGGAGTACCAAAAGGACGGCCGCGTCATCCGCAGCATCTCCAAGGGCGCGGCCGCCTTTGCGCGCACCACGGGCACGGAGCTCGTCAAGCTGGGCGCCAAGATCGCCGTCGGCACGCAGTACGCTCTCCAGGGCGCCGAGGAGATGCTCAGGGACAAGCAGCAGCAGGAGGCCGATGGCTGGGACGACGACGACCTCGACGCCGAGGACAGGAAGCAGATTTCGCTCTACGCAGACCAGCCGACGGGTGTGCTGCAGGGCATCCGCGGCGGATACCGCTCCCTGACGCGCGACGTGAACCTGGCTAGGGACGCCATCATTGCCGTCCCGGGCGAGGTCATGGAGAGCCAGACGGCCGGGGGCGTCGCCCGCGCGGTGCTGAAGCGGGCGCCGACCATCATCTTTCGGCCAGCCGTCGGCGTCACCAAGGCGATTGGGCAGACGCTCATGGGGGCGACCAACACGATTGATCCGCACAACCGGCGGCGAATCGGCGAGGTAGGCCGGTCCTCATCCCCGACACACATGTTTTGGTGGCTGACCATTGGCAGAAATATAAGCATTGAGCGGACATTTCGCGCAAGATACCTCGGTCATTTACTTTGTGCCAGACATAGACTAGAATGCACGAGCGAGGGCCGGCCGCATATGGATAGATGGTGACCATCTGACGGCCCCGTGCGGTTCCCGAGTTGGATGTTCAGATGGAGCGCGATGGCGAGCCGTGTCTGCGCGAAATAGAAACCTAGATGATCCAATGTCCACTGCATCCACCCCGTGCACACCCGCATCGCGAAGGCACCTAGAACTCATCGTCGATGCCCTGCTCCCGCTCGGCCGCCCGGCGGTCCCGGTTGGCGTCCACCCACCAACGGTGCGTCTCGTCGGTGCCCGTCCACTCCCCGCGCTCGTCCACCTCGTCCCACGGCTTGGGGCTCAGAATCAGGTGCAGGTTCTTGACCTCGCCATCCCGCCAGATGGCGTCATGCACGCCCGGCCAGCGCATCGTCTTGAGCGCATTGTACACGTAGGGCAGCGCGACCCACCGCCCCCGGTACAGGTCCGACAGCAGCGACTGGTCCGCAAAGTCCATGTTGGCCGCGTCCGCCTCCATGTGCGCCAGGATCTGCGCGTACAGCCCCGCCGACGGGTTGACCACCTGCAGGCCGCCGTTCATGAAGCCCAGGGGCCCCGCGCTCGGATCAGCGCCCACCGTCTGCGCGACGTCGGGCTCGGCGTGCTGCGAGGAAAAGGCGCAGTTTGCCGGAATCCAGTCCCTGGGGTAGTGCGGCTTCCCCAGCGGGTTGCAGACGCACGCGTGGCCCGCCGCAAACACCCGTCTGCTGGTGCGCGCGTCACCCGTCTCGCTCACGGCCGGCGGGTCCAGCTCCAGCGTCATGAGCTCGTCCATGTTGCGCAGCACCAGCATGTCCGAGTCGAGCTGGACGACGCGGGCGTACTCGGTCAGCGAAAAGGGCGTCAGCTTGCTCCAGCAGTCGTAGAAGCGCGGGTCGGCGGAGTAGTCCTTGGACGCCGCGGGCAGCAGATAGGGGACGTGCCGCGCGGGGATGCCGCGCGCGGCGAGGGCGGCGAGGCCCGACGCGGGGAACGAGTCCGTGTAAAGCGCGACGAGGGGGTATGCGGACCGCACGCGGCGCAGCGAGTGCGCGAGCGTGAGCAGCCCGGGGAGGTAGTCGAGGTTGGTGATGAGCGTGGTCCAGACTGAGCCGTCAGCGGGAGCAGATACGAGGCTCGGACAGACGGACGAACCAGGGGGTTGGTACCTTTGTCAGAGTCGACGGCATGGATGCGTTCCGCCATGCTGATGCGTCCGACGGGCGGAGGGGGGATGGCCTGACAACAGTAGAGCGGATTTGGGAGAGAGGCTACTCGTAAGGAAGTGGACGATCGGGAACATTTCGAGGACTGACGTCGGATTTGGGTGGTGGGGCAAGCGCCGTCAGCCGGAGCGGGGACGGAGCTTCAGGGTTTGGGTACCTCCGGCGCCGGTTCGCTCCCACGGCCGACGGCACCAACGCACGTTTGGCGCAGCAAGGGACCGTGGAAGGCAGCCGCCTGTCGCACACGGCTGGGCCGACTTCCGCTGTCTCGGGCATCCATCGCCTTGCCTCTGCGGAGTACGACGGGACGCGAGATGTGCGGGGCATACATGCCGCTCTTCGGACCAAGGGCTCGAGCTGAAAGATGCAGCCGCCAACGTCGTACGGCATGGGCCAATACCGGTCGAGTCTTTGCATCCGGGCCTTGGCAGTCGAGGCTTGCAAGTCGCGGCCTGCAGGTCGAGGCCTGGCAGTCGAGGCGTGTCGGCACATGAGCGTCCATCGGCCGTTGGTGTCTCGGCCCATCGCAAGGCAGGCCGATCGTGGACGGGGCGAGCCATTGCCATTGGGCCAGCCGTTCTACCCGCATAAAAGATACTCGTGTATGCATATCGATGCCGACGGACCGACGCGAGCAAATATTGGGCCGTCAGACTCTTGGTTCCGATGTAGGACAACCACCCGCCCCCCTCGTCTCTTGGTCAACTCTCTGGGGCTGCGTCGAGGGACGTCGGAGTTCATGTCCGTATGCTGTCAGCAACCCCCCCCATCTGCACCTAATTGTTCACCCGCGCCGAGTATTGGTGGCGCCTGTCGTGCGCCAATTCCAAGGGCGAAATCTCTCCGAGCGAACGCTCCGGCGACGTGCCAGCTACCCGCCGAAACACCTCCCTGCCGCTGCAACGATCCGCCGTCAGCACGGCGAGCCGAACCGCGACCAACGCCGTCATCCGAACAGCCGATTCATGTCGGCGGCGTGCCGTCAGCTGAGCGGCGGTCGGGTAAGCGAAGCACCCCGCGTAGCGTCCCGTCATGTGTGCAGAGTTGGCCGATTTTGGGCGGGTCGAAGAGCAACATGGCCTCTGGGCATGCAAGCCACGGCGGTGTCACGGTCGTCGGGCGATCGGGCGGCTGAATCTTGCTCCATGGTCTGATTTCCAAGTCCGATTTCCTTGGCGCTGGGATCCCGGATCCCGGATATATAAACTCGTCGAGATTTAGCCCGGAGTCCTGACCAGACTCTGCAGCAGACCACAGCAACAGACCACAGCAACTTGAACCAGAACCGTCCAACTCGGTGAGCCCTCGCCTCCTCGTTGACGCAACCCCTGACCCACCCCTTTCCGTCGCCTAACATGGTCCAGACAATATGCAGTTTGGAATCAGCGTCGTCCTCCTCGCCTCGGCCCTTGGCGCCATGGCCAACTCGCTCCCCGTGCTTCAACTGGCCGGAGATGATGGCATCCGCGCGCCGGCCACGGGCGACGTCAATGCCGAGGCCTTTTGCCCGCCGTCTTTCCCGCGATACTGCCCGGTCGGCAACTTCTGCTGCAGAACCTCCAAGTGCTGCAGAGCGTCTTGCTGCCTGGAAATAGCCACATACTGCGGCTCCGATGGCAACTGCTACCGATAAGCGGGCACTGCCGGTGCTGCAGCCTGCCTGGCGTCCAACGGACCGATGGCTGGCACTGGCGTGGACGGCCCCGGTTGACCACAGGCTTCCAACCGGGTGATACGGAGCAGGGGGGAGCCCCAAGCCTCCAACGGGGATATCAAGGACGGAGACGGTGACCGGTTATCAGAATGGTGATTTTGCCACGTCTGTCTTGGGCAGGCTCGCGTCCAAGTCCACGCTGGATGCAGTCGTGGCGCCGCTCGTTAGTTACCAATAAACAAGGACTCGATCGCCAGTCGCAACCATCCCATGAGGTGTTTCGTCCGTTGGCTGCATCAGCCGCTTGCCCGTGTCCCGTGACTGCCTGGGGGGCCTCGCAAAACTACCATTGTTCACGGACGAGGCACCATGCGCCCAAGAGTCGTCGACGTTGCAAAGACTGCATGGCCATGGCAGACAAATGGTGATCAACGGTGCCTGGCAGCAACGGACGTCGTGCTCAGTCCCACGTCATGACTCGGCATGGACCCGCGTGGCGCCTGCTGACGTCATTCTGCGACGGCTGCGCACCTGCCGAGACCAATTGCATCAACTGCCGAGATCAGCATCGCAAATCGCGATATTTTCACGCAGCCCAGCACGGCTTAGTTTCGGCGCCCCCGGCCGTTGCCCAGAACGGCAATCGAGACTCGAGCGGCCCACGCGCGGGCAGACAGTCAGGATGGAGAACGGGGCGCGGCCGATGGTTGAAAAGCGGCAGCAGGTCCCTCCGGGGAGGGAGTCGAGCACGGCTCGCTCGCTGGTGCTCACGGCCCTCCGATGGACCACGACAGCGTAAAGGCGTCGTCGACAGAGGCCGACATGGCGGAAAAGCCCACGCACCGCCCGGCCAGCCGCTCGGGCAGCTACATGTACGAGCGCTTCAACCGCGGCCGGCAGCTGAGGAAGCTGTGCCTCACGAGCCTGGTGCGGTGGCTCGTGACGGCGGCGCTCGCGGCCTCCATCTACTGCGTGCTCTGGAGCTACTCCTGCCGCGAGGCCATGGCGGGCTCCAAGAAGAAGGAGTTCAACGCGCTCATCATCGGCCTGTCCCTCGGCCTCGGCCTCAACATTGCGAGCGCGCTCAAGGCCAACGTGGGCGAGCTGCGCTGGTGGCTGCTGAGCCTGCGCGAGTCGTCGCCGCGAGAGGTATGCGCCGCTGCCGTGCGGCACTTTGGCACGCGATGCTGATGCCATGTGTAGGCGGACCTCGTCTTGCAGAGCTACAACCTGAGCCGGCTGGTGGCCCTCGGCTGGGTGTCGCGGCGTGTGCCCGTCCGCATGTTTGTCTTGCTCTGGCTGCTGCTCAACGTGGTGGGTGTCCCGTGCTGCCGGCGGTGTGCGTGATATCCAGGCTGACGGCGCGCGTGTTCTTCGTACCTAGGCCTCTCAGATCAGCCTGGCCACGTTGGGCCTGACGTACAGCATCAATCCCTCCGACAAGGTTACCGTCACGAGACCGGGCATCGTCTCCGCCCCGGACCTTTCGACCATTCAGACGTACAAGGTGCTCTCGTCCAAGCCGTCCCGGGCCCTCAGCGCCCTGCGGTATACTGCAAATAAGTCGGTTGGCTCTCCCTTATGGACGGACCGGGTTCTTCGCTAACGCCCGCCAGCCACGGCCTCGTTGCCCTCTCGTACGGCTTCGGCACCCTGGGGCAGATGCCGACGCCTGGCATGTTGTACAACCAAGACACGAACCTGGCGTACTGCAGCGACACGGATTGCCGATATGTATTCTTCGAGTCGACCACGTCGAACGCGTCCTACCAGAGCACTGTCGCGACGGATCGCTACGTGTCCGCGAGCGCAAAGTGCGAGAGCTGGCGCGTGCTCGGCGGCGGCGACGGGAGCAAGGAGAACATCACCATCGACGACGCCGACAAGACCATCTTCGGGCCGCTGCCGGTAAACAACGGCCCCGACCAGACGCTCTTCCTGAACGACCCAGACGAGCCGTCGGGCGACGCGTGGAGCGTGGTGAGGGCGTTCGAGGCCTCGACGACGGACCCCTGGTTCTACAAGTGCAACGTGACCGTCGGCCCGGTCGTCAACGCCATCACCAAGGAGCACCATCTGGGCGTCAACATCACGCGCATGGCGCCGGCGGCCATCGCGCTCCAGGGATACGGCGCGGCCACGACGGACGTGAGCAACAGCACCAAGGAGTACCAGTTCCAGAGCTACCCCGGCGAGGCCTTCTACGGCCAGCCCATGGTCGGCAACACGACGCTCATGGCCGTCATGATGGCGCGCTTCGCCGTCGGCATGATAGCGGTCACGGCGCTGTCCAACTCCAACATCGACATGCCGGGCATGGTGCCGCTCAAGGCCATCATGCTGGAGATTGGCCACTGGAACTACGTCTACCTCATCCTGGGGCTGACGGTGGGCCTGCAGCTGTTCTTGGCCGTCGCCTCGGTGCTGGTGGCCAACCGGGTGCAGGTGCGCGGCTACAGCCACCTGGCCATGGCGACGCTGCTGCGGCCGGCGCTGCAGGACGTGGGCTGCCGGGCGGCATCGGCCAGCGGCACGCAGGTTGCGGCCATGATGGGGCCGCGAGCAAGGCTGTCGTATGCTCCGGAGAGAGGCGGCGGGTACCATGTTCGGCTGAATCCATGAGGCCCGTTCGTAGTCGTTGCATAGTTTCTCGCATACACTAGACTAATACCAGTTACGTGACTGACCCCGGCGGATGCCACTGAGCCATGCGGACGAGCCATGCGGACGAGCCATGCGGACGAACCATGCGGACGAGCCATGCCGGCACGGCCATGGAGCCGACGACTCCGTAGGGCTGAGGCGAGGCGCATCAGCATCACGAGCGTCCCCCGAGATGCTCCAACCACTCCTCGACGTCGCAGACCAGCCGCTCGGCCACTGCCCCGTCGACGACCGCGTCCTGCCAGCTAAAGTCGACGCACAGCTCCTTGCCCTTGACGGACATGGCGCAGAGGCGGATTGCGGCGCCGGCCGCCTCGGCGCTCAGCGAAAACAGCGCCCGCTCGACGGTCCAGCGGCCCGCCCCGGCGCCGTCCGGGGCTCCGTCGAGGACGCCGATGTTGGTGACGACCCACGACGAGCGCCGCGGCTTCCCGGCGAGCTCCCGCATCTGCGCCCGCCAGTCCGGGACAAACCTCATCAGCCCTACCACGTTGTCCCGCGTGCCCCGGTCGAGCGCCCTTTGAATATCCCGTCGTGCCGCCCGGGCCACCGACCACACGGCCGGGGCCAGCGCCGCCTTCCGGTCCGGGCCCGTCGGAGGCGCGCTTGCGAGTCGCCGTCGAAGGTCGCCCACCAGGTGCCGGTCAAAGGCATGCTCCATGCTGGACAGGATGTTGCCCACGGTCCTGCGCGGCTCGTACCACGGGTATCCCGGGGGCGCCGAGGGAGTGGCCGGCCGCATGTCGAGCGCCGTGTCGCCCGCCAGCCCGGGGGCTTCGTGGGGCGCCAGCTGCGACGCAAAGGAGAGCACGGCGATGCCGTGGAGGAGGCCGGTCAAGGTCGTGTGGTTCGCGCGGCAGGCACAGAGGATCCTCTGCAGCGCCGCGTCGGCGACGGCGAGCGTCTGGCGGCGCGTCCTGTACGGCTGCAGGCGGATCGGTGACCAGGCTGCCCGTGTTCCCTCCCTGTTGGCGATGACGTCTGGCCTGAGCCCCCTCCATATCGCCGACGCCGCGAAGCGCAGGCCGACGGGGTACTTGCAGATCGCCTCCGGGGCGGGCGGGAACCGCCGTGCCGTGTCTGCCAGACGCAGAACCCTGTTGTGCAGGACTGGCGGCGCGCCGCCGTCGGCCGCGTTGAGGTGATGCAGCAGCGTCTCGTGGAATATCTTGCCGCTCATGCCGTCCGCAACCGCGTGGTTCCAGACGAAGGCAACCTCGAGGGCCCGGCCTCGCTGCTGGCGCAGAATCGCCACCCTCCACCCGGGCTCGGTCTCGAGGTGCGGGAAGCTGCGGTCGATGTGCGATTCCAGGAGGCCACCGAGGGCAGCCTGGAAGTCGTCCGAGGCGTCGACGGTCTGCCACACGACGTGGTTCGCAAAGTCGATGGTCTCCAGCTGGATCCAAGCCGGCCGCTTGGAGTCCTCGTTGAAGAGGCCCGCTTGCAGGGCTGGGTGCTGCAGGACCGTCCGGGCCACGGCTCGCTCAAACGACTCCCGCAGGCTCTCGTCCGCTTCCGCGGCGACATGGTCCGGGGTCGCGTAGCGGCACGTCACGATTGTGCCAAAGTACTGCCCGAGGAGGTGTGCCGCCGACTGGTACAGCTCGCTGTTGCGGTCAGACGGCTTCTACAGCAAGGGGGAGATGCTCACGTGGAGGAGAGACTGCGGATGATCCTGGGCTGCTTGTCAGAAATGGACGACGGCATGATGGCGCAAACGACCGGCAATGATGATGCAGGCTCAGGAATCCAGCACAATCGGGGATCTATTTTTCCTTTCTTTGTTCCTTTTTTCTTTTTTTCCTTTTTTCTTTTTTCGAGGTGCGATTCAGCGGACGTCGTCATGGTCAGCTGTCGTCGGTGGCGCACAGACAATGGGAGGTCGGTCATTGTCAACGCCCAAGCAGCTTCCATGATGAAGAAGCCACGCGGTTCCACCCCTAGGGGGTGCTGGGCATTCGCCATTCCATCGAAACCGAGCCGAAGCAGTCCGCACTTTGTGTAGGTCCGGAATGTCGCGGACTCCCGGACCCGGTGCGCCGGTGTCTCACCGGGCCGACCTCCCGGCCTCGAGTGGGGCACCCCGGACGCGATCCGGAGCCGTCGCCGAGGAATGCGACACAACTTGCGGCGGCGTGGACACCAAATCCAGTCTAGGGCTCGGCACATTCCCGGCCAGCGCGATCCTCTTCCCTGGCACATTGACGACGGCGAGCCATGCCGTCTCCTCGATGTGTTGGTAGGGGGAGGACGGAGGTGGTCGGCTGGTCTTCATCCTGCTCTCAGACACCTCGCCGAATGCCGCATCATCGTCGAAACTCCAGGTACTTGGCTGCCTTGTCGATGTTGTTGTTGTCCGTGGCGTTCCGTCCCAGTGCGTCTGTTTCTGCTGCCTGATGGCGCCGCGCAACTGCTTGGGCGCTTCTTTCGCTGTGTTTTCCGCTCAGCCAACCGGCATGCGCCGGGGCTGCGTGAGAACCAGTGCCGTGCGTGGGGCCAATTGACTGGTCATTTTACAACATGATCGATGGCCATTTCCGACCCATGCGGCTGGTTGGGACGAACTACGTCCCGCTGGAGAACTTGACCGGCACGGCCATCGTCACGTTTCCCCGAGACTCTCAGTGGTCCCCGAGACGTGGGGCGCGAGCGACCGCGGCAGGGCCTATGATGACAGGAGTCCGGAGTAGCAGCGACCCTACGAAGCAGCGACAAGAGGAAAATATATGAGTGGTTATTACATCTCAGTATTCTCTAATGGTCTAACCGCCTAGTCGTGTCCCGCTCTATGCCGTGTCTGGTCCAAGACCGGGTATATGGAGAAACCCTTGTACCGGGAGCATAAAAGACGCCTTGCTTTTGTCCCAAACGCCTCGCCGCTTGTAAATGCTTCAAAACCGTTTCCCGTGGACGCCGAACAAAGCAAACCGTAAGCAGATCCGCGGCCGGAGCACCCTCTGGAGTGCGCGTGCCGCAGGCGCAGACGCATGCATGACCACCGGGGTGTGTCTACATCATCTGCCCCAGCTGCTGGCGCTCCTTCTCCTCGGCAAAGACCTTACGGCTCATCTCGAGCACGCGCTCGAAACCCTCGCGGCCCTTGAGCGCGTTCTCCTTGAAGCGGTTGACGAGCGTGTCCTCGATGCTGTTCTTGATGCGCTGCCAGCCGCCGCACAGGGCCGTTACGCGGGCGCTCTGCAGGAACTGGGTCTGGTTGTTGGCGAGGGGCCGGTAGACGACCTCCTCCTGGACGTTGACGAGGTTGCTCCACGTCAGGTTCTGGCTGACCATGGTGACCGTCTTGCAGCTGGGGTCGACGTAGCTGGCCTCGTAGACGTGGCTGACGTCCATCGAGTTGCCCATGAGGGCCTTGAGCCAGTCGGGAGCCGACTGCCTGCAGGTGATGAGGCGCTCCGTCCGCAGGATGCCGGTGGCGGGGTCGACGGTCCGCGACAGCGTGTCGACGGCGATGACGTGCTCCGACTTGTTGTTCCAGGGGCCGTACTTGCGCCAGTTGGCCGTGGAGACCTCCTCCCACGAGTAGTTGTAGGTGACGGCATTGGAGAAGACCTTCATCGCGCGTGGCGAGGGGTGAGCTGCAGTCTCGGCTGTCCGCGACGCGAGCTCGGGATAGACGTGTCGACGTATGGTATGGCGTCGGCTCGGCCGGGGTTGCAGCAGGTATCAGGGAACGGCTCGCTTCGAAACGGGCGCTGCGAAGAAGGCAACGGCGACGAGACTCGAGCGGCGGAAGGCGGCGGCGGAAGGCGGCGGCGGAAGGCGGCGGCGGAGGGAGGATGGAGAGGCGTTGATGAGGGAGGATCTGCGGTGTTTTCGAAGGGCCAGGGGGTGGTGCATGTGAGAGAGGCCTGCTTCGGGACATGAAATTTTCTCGGACCGGCGAGGCTGCTGACCATTCCGCAGCGGGAAGCCAGCGGGAAGCCGCCATGCCGGATCCGGCTAGCTCCGTGCCGTGCGCGAGAAAGCACCGGCATCGGGGAGAGCGTTTCTACGCCCCCGATTGGCTGGCCGCCATCAGCACTACGAGTACGAGTACGGCGTCTCCGCGAACGGCCCCGGAGCGCCGTCCCTCGGAGCGCCGTCCCTCGGAGCGGCGCAACGGATGCGTCGTGCTGGCCATGTCGCGATGCTCGCCCTGTCCATCCGGCCTTGGTTCCATGTGGATCCGAGGCGTCTGGCAGATCGCCCTTGGATCGGCCAATTGCGATTGGTCCGAGGGCCGTTCTGGAATGCCTCCTGATTCGCCGCAGTCACGCGCAGCTTCACATCACATCGCTCGCCGAGGTGGTCCACGCCTCATGACGATGCTCGTTCATCATTTCTGCCTTCAGCCACGCAATACCAAGTGCAGCCCCCCACTCTAGAAATCGTCGCCCCGGCTGATGATCTCCTTCACCGTCGGTCGGATGAGGATGGTCTGGGCCGTCAGCATCTCGTCGCTCGCCGTACCGGGGCACGTCGGGTCGCCAACTTACATGCTCAAACTGGGCCGTGTACGAGCCCTTCTTGTCGCACAGTGGCGGGTACGCCTCGACGATGCCGTTGTTGACCAGGTTGTTGAGCTGCTCCCCGTCAGCACCATGCACCATGCACGCAGCCGCCTCGCACTCACCCCCAGCAGGTACTTTTCCTGTCCGATGCGGTCGAGGTACCGTCGGCAGAAGGGCAGGGTGCCAAAGTTCTTGTTGATGACGCCGAGCAGCGACTTGGCCGAGCTCAGGCGCAGGTCCACGTGCTGCACGTCCGCGTTCTTGGCGTAGTGCGACACCTCCATGTCGTCCCTCACGTAGCCGTTGCCCGTGCTGCCAAACGTCTCGATGGCGAACACGTCGCCCTCCTCCATCTTGGTCTGGTCGTTGCTCTTGACGATGGGCACCGCCTTGGTGCCGTGGATGCTGTACGGCAGGATCGTGTGGCCCGTGAGGTTGCGGATGCTCTTGACGGGGTATGTCTCACCGTCAATCTCCACCTCGAAGCTCTCCATGGTCTCCTGGATGACGCCGCCAATCTCGCCCACGCGCGCGTCGATGCCGGCCTCGCGGATGCCCGCGTTGGTGGCTTCCCTGACCGCCTGCAGCAGCTTGTCGTACTTGGACTCAAAGGCCATGGTAAAGGCCGAGTCGACGATGCGCCCGTTGACGTGCACGCCAAAGTCGACCTTCATGACGTCCTCGCGCTGCAGCACCATCTTGTTGCCGGCGTTGGGTGTGTAGTGCGCGGCGCAGTGGTTCAGGCTCAGGCCGCAGGGGAACCCCATGCCGGCCTTCAAGGCGTCGCCCTCGGCCAGCCCGTCGTGGCCCGTGAGCGCCCGTACACCGTCCTCGATGGTCTCGGCGATCTCGGTCAGCGTCTGTCCGGGCTTGATGACCCGCTGCGCGTACTGCCGGACCTGCCGGTGGATCTCGGCCGCCTCGCGGTAGTCGGTCAGGAACTCGCTGTTCATGTTGTCCAGGTGGCGCTTCTCCTCGTCCGTCGTGCGGTACCGGTTATCGTCCTTGTACTCGACCTCCTCGCCCTTGGGGTAGCTTCCGCCGGGGAACAGCTGGCTGACCTTGACGCGGGGCGGCTCCGACTGGGCCGTCGGCGTCTTCTTCTTCTTCCTCGGCTTTCTCTTCTTCTTCTTCTTGGCCGCGCCCGTCGCGCCGTCGGCGGCGGCAGCGTTGTCATCGGCGTCCGAGTCGGAGTCTTCGCCGTGGCCGTCGTCGTCGGCGGGCTGTGTGCCGTTGCCGTTGGCCTGGGCGCCTTTGGCCTGGGCGCCTTCGGCCACTGCGGACATTGCCGGTCAGCGGTGCCATCCGCAGCGAGGGGCTGCGCTTTCGAGGGATTCAGCCCGTACCTTTAAGCCCCTTGAGAGCTTCCGTGGGGGCTTGAGCTGCCATCTTGGGCCACTCGTGACTCGTGGGATGGAGGATTTGTCGTCGCCACAAAATCCGCCTGACCGGCGGTGACGGGAATCATTGCCCCGCAGGCTCCAGGCAAAAACGCCCCGCGCTTGGAACCCTATCGCCACGTCTACCCCATTGCTCGTCCCAGGCCTACTCGTACTTCCAATTGTAGGGCACTCATGGACGACCAGGTCCGGCGACTAGTCGAAAAGGCGTGGGCCAAATACCAGGCCGCGCCGCCAGACCAGCGGTTGCGTAAGTCCCGGTCTCCGTGGGAGCCCACCGGCCTCCGCGAGAGCTTCACCCGCCAGCCGGCATCAGACGAGTGAGACGACGATGCTGATTGCTACAGTCATCGGCATCGCGGGCATTCCCGGCTCGGGTACGCCCCTCTCCGCCGACGCCGTCACGCGCTGACGCCGCCCAGGCAAGACGACGCTCTCCCAAGCCGTCTCCCAGGGCCTCAACGCCCGCGCCGCCCAGACCAACCCCCTCGACCCTCCCCCCGCAACCTTCGTCCCCATGGATGGCTTCCACCTCACCCGCGCCGCCCTCTCCGCCATGCCCGACCCGGCCCGCGCGCACGCCCGCCGCGGCGCCGCCTTCACCTTTGACGCCCCCAAGTTCCTCGCCCTCGTGCAGGCCCTGCGCGCCGCCCCGCGTACCCAGCCCATCCTCGCGCCGTCGTTTGACCACGCCGTCAAGGACCCCCGGGAGGGCGACATCGCCCTCCTGCCAACGCACCGCGTCGTCATCCTCGAGGGCAACTACCTCGCCCTCGACAGGGACGTGTGGCGGGACGCGGCCGCGCTGCTGGATGAGCTGTGGTTCGTCGACGTGGATTTCGACGTCGCGCGGAGGCGGCTGCGGGAGCGGCACGTCCGCGCGGGCATCGCCAGGGATCTCCAGGAGGGCGACAGGAGGGCGACGGAGAATGACCTGGTCAACGGGGAGGAGATTGTGACGCATCGGCTAAGGGTTGACGAGGTGGTGCAGAGCAGGGAGGACGGCAGCTGGGCGCACGAATGAGCTTCGGCACGACCGAGGGTATACACGGCGGAACTCGGCTCCGTTATAACATGTCATCCCCGTTAAATCAACAGTAAATTCTCAACGCACAATGTATATGCCTGCAATGATATGCCTCCAGTCCGCCGCCACGATGCCTTTGCATGCCAGTTTGATGGAGTGAGCTTTGGGGTCCCAAGGAACACTGCGAACACAG
>NRSZ01000018.1:0-39183 GCA_002901185.1 Tolypocladium capitatum
CCCTCCCTATGTGCGAGTCGGCATGGCTGGATATTCATTGCAAATTATGTGCAGTAGTATGCGTACAAGAAAGCAGGCCTGCTACACGAGAGCAACTCCTCGTTGGGCCATGAAAAAGCAATTCCAAAAACTCATGCTGCGCCCCTTTCGCCGAGCCGAAAAATGCAGTGGGAAGACCAAAATAGCACGTCTGCCCCGACATCTCCGACGACGGCAGTCTGCAGGATCTCCGACAATCAAGGCCAACAGGCTCATGCTGATTGTCATGACCGCGACCTGCCGACCGTCTTAACCGTCGGCGCGCTCACCTCCCTCCTATCGGACCCCTTGGCACCCCTGCGCGGTGTCGCAGCCGCCTGGGCGACGCTCCTCACCCTTCCCCGTCGCTCGCGGATCTTGGCCAGCGCCTGCTCCCTTGTCATGGTCGGCGTCAGCGCCGGGTTCGTGTGGTCGAAGCTGGTGTTGCTGCCGTTGGACGGGGTGCGCAGCATCTCGCTAAAGGACGACTCCGATCGCGCGTTCTCGTCCCGGACGGGGACTGTCGTCGTCACCGTGTATGTGGCGGCCGAGGTGTGCGGCCGTGGCTCTGGTGATTCTCTTTGTGAGATATCCTGTTCTCCTGTGGGCACGGTTTCATCGTCCGCAGCGGTGGGGACGCAGCGGATGCTGGGGAGAGGCGCAGTGTGAGCGTCACCGCGCGGAGCGTTGAGCAGCGACTGCAGCGACGTCCGCTCCTGGACTAGCAGGGCGAAGGCTGGAGGGTCCACCGACGGAGTTCTTGCGTACATGCGAGGGTCTGGTTCAACGTCCATGGGGACGGGGGGCTCAGTGTCCGGCTCGCGCGGAGCTTCTTCTTCCGCCCTCGCCTCTTGCTCTCGCTCAGTCTCCATGGCTTCTGCTTCCTGCTCGGACACGGTGCGGAAGATGCCCTCTCTGGGGCAGAAGATGGTGCTGCGTCGCGGCTCCTTTTTCGACTTGACTCGACGGCCCTCGGGCTGAGGCTCCTCGATCTTGGGAGGGCTAGGAATCCCTTGCGGCGAGTGCGGCGCCTCCTCCTCAGGAGTCGCTTCAGGGGGCTCGGGGCTCTCCGCTGACTCTCGGCGTCTCTTTTGTGGCAGACTCAAGCTGGCTCGGGGCTTTTTTGACTTGGAGCACGGACAGCAGTGCATTTCGCACTCGGCCTGCAGAAACTCGACCATGTCCTGTGCGCGATCCGCCCTTTGCCTCTCCCACAGGACCTGTCTTGTCAGCTCCTCGATTTCTATCTCGCTGGCGGCCGACGAGACAATGTCCATGGTCGACAGCGACACGCGCGAGTCCTCACCGGCTCCGCAGTTGATCGTCGACTTCTTCTTGGGCGAGGCAAACTCGTCGGCCGGGTCTTCGCTCTTCGGTAGGGGGAGGCGTCCCTCGGCGGCGATGCGGGCCACCTCTTCGTTCTTAACTGCCGTCTTGAAGGCGTCGCGCTCCTGCTCCACCACCTTGATCCGCTCGAGCGCTTGATCGAGCTGCTCCTGTACGCCGACGATCTGGTATCGTGCCGTGAAAGCCTCCTGCTCTCTAGCTCGGCTCCGGTCCTTCTCACGCTCGAGGCTCTCTTCCAGGATCCTAACGGCGCTTCGCGCGGACTTGAGGTCCTCCTGGATCTTGACGATGGTCGACTGGGTCTTGAAGTTCTCCTTTCTCGCTCGCCGTATTTCCTTTTCCCACAGCGCCTGGGTATGAGCATACGTCTCCTTGGCGCGCCCGTAGTTTTCCTGGTGAAGCGTCAGCCTCACGGTCGAGCCGCCAAGAACGTCTGATGGCGGCCGCAGCTTACCATTACTGTCTCCAGTCGCTCGCCAACTCTCCTCTCGCGCTCTTTGCCTTCTTGGGTTGCCTTTTGCAGCTGCCTCGTCTCCTCCCTGAGCCGCCTCATCTCGGCCTCGGCCTCCTCTCGCCCCACCATGGCGCGCTTCAGCGCCGCGTCCGCCGTCTTGCGCTCGAGCTGCTTCGACTGCATCGCCACGCTGAGGCTGTTAAACTGGCTGATCTTGTCATGCACCGAGCTGTCGCGGCCCTCGGTTCGGAGGGCCGACACGACGGACTCGCGGCGCTTGTTCACGCGCTCTGGCGTGGCCGTCTGTAGGGGGCCGCCGGCTGGAGAGCCAGGGAGGCCGGAGCTCGCGTCCATTTGCAAAACGCCGGGGTTTCTCTTCGGTGGTAGAGATGGTATGCGTAGGTAGGTAGAATGCTCCGCGGACCTCACGCTGCCTCCTCCTCCTCCTCGGGGTGGTGGTTTGGGTTCGTGGAGGTTCAGGTGTGATTTGTTAATCTGGGCCGGGAACACAGTGCTGTTTACTGAGGGGACATGCTTCGCTACTTACAGGTTGCCGTTCCGTGAGTTGCCCTGGTAACGAGGTATCACGTGATAGGGTCGAACCAGGACTCACCCCCTCTGCGAGGTGTGCGGTTAACAATACCTGGCATCTCATTCGCCCACTTAGAGGGGCCTTCTCAAACCTGCGAGGGTGGCCGGAGTAACCTTTCATACGAGCCACGACGACTTCGTGTCGCAACTCCAATTACCCAGTGCCTCTTTTTAATCCCGTTGGCGACTGGTTCTTTGCCGATAGGGGAACAATCAGAGCCATTAATCATGGCAGATACGAAGCTACGCCAGCGAAAGCCTCAGGGCGTCGACAAGCCGGCCAAAAAGGCGTCCGCCACCAAGTCCAAGTCGAAGGCGAACGACGACGACGACGACTACTCCCCCTGGCTGGATATTCTCCGTGTCCTCAGTTTTATCTTCATCGCCTCCTGCGGCCTTAGCTACGTCATCAGCGGCGGAGAGAGCTTCTTCTGGGGTATGAAGAACAAGCCCAACTACCTCCGGGCGGACTGGTGGAAGGCCCAGATGGTGCGTCTGCTCGCCAGGAAGCTCGTCACGAGGAACCCCCCCGGGCTGACATCGGCGTAATAGAAAGGACCGATCTACCTGACCCTCGAGGAGCTCTCCGCCTTCGACGGTCGCGATCCCGCCAAGCCCCTCTACCTCGCCATCAACGGCACCATCTACGACGTCTCCAACGGGCGCCGCATATACGGCCCCGGCGGGTCCTACAGCGTCTTCGCCGGCTGCGACGCGGCGCGGGCCTACGTCACGGGCTGCTTCGCCGAGGACCGCACCGCCGACATGCGCGGCGTCGAGGACATGTTCCTGCCGCTCGACGACCCGGAGACGGACGCGCACTGGACCACGGCCGACATGAAGAAGCTGCGCGCCGAGGAGCTCGAGGCGGCCCGGGACCGCGTCCACCAGGCACTGAAGCACTGGGTCGACTTCTTCGCAAACAGCAAGAAGTATCACAGGGTGGGCTACGTCAAGAGGGACAGGGACTGGCTGGAGAAGCTGCCCAAGAGGGAGTTGTGTGCCCAGGCGCAAAACGGCAGGAAGAAGAGGAGGATAAACAGTGACGACTAAGAACAAGGCCGTCGAAGATTCGAATGGCGGATGTAAGAGCATAATAATAGGTATTTTCTGCTACTTTGACGGCGTTGCATACATCTTGACACGTCAACACTTTCATCTCAGGCGATGCGTTGCAAGTTTCGTTTGACCTTTTTTTTTCAATGCGGCATTAATACGCATTCAAGTGTAAAGTACAAGGCGTCGTTTCGGACGAAATTTGTTAACCCCCATCTCCCATGCCGGTTTTGCCCGGCCGTCAAGAAAATGCTGCTCTGCAGCCTCATGATATGAACGAGATCAAAGGTATTACTGCCATCACATTCTGCCTCTCTTCCCCGTAACACCGTCTATGCGGTGACCTACAGCAACATGAAGGCCGCGCTGGCGATAAGCAGCATCGTGGCCGGTACCGTGAAGCTTGAGCTGGCGGCTGAGACGGTAGGGGTGCCTGTAGAGTTCGAAGAGGGACTCTGGCCAGCGACGTTGGTCGGTTGGCTGCCAACGGTGCCGCCGTTGCCGACACCACCGGGGATCTCCACGTTGCCCTGGACGGAATTCTTGGCCAGGTTTTTGTAGTTCTCCAGGGAGCGCGACGAGTTGGCCTTTGTGTTCTCGTTGATGACCATGGCCATGCCACCCTTGCAGTGGGGGCCCTGGCTGCAGTAGATCCATATGGGCTTGGTGTCGTTGACCATGATGGTGAAGACGGGAATCATGCCCATGGCTTCGCTGGCGGCGGCGGGCTGGAAGGAGGAGAAGATTCCGGCGACGCTCGAGTTGATGCTCGAGATGGGCAGGCAGGGGTTGTCGAAGTTGGACTGCGTGACGGTGTGGTTGCCGGCCCAGAACTGGAACTGGACCATGGACCCGGGCTCAGCCGTGACCTTGTCGGGGAAGTACTGCAGGGCGGTCTGGTTGTTCACGGGGTTCTTGCCGACGGCGACGACGTGGACGTCGGTCGCTGTTGAGCACGCGTAAGCTATTGTAACTCATCCATGCCAGGGCCGACACCGTTGAGTCTTACCTTGAGCAACGCTCAACAGCGCCGCAGCGACGAGGGATGTGAAGTGCATCTTGGCGAAGTCGAATGAAAGCAGTAGTGAGTGAGAAGTGAAGAGTAAATGGAACACGACCGGGCAGAGGAAAAGGAAAAGCCGACGAGTAAAATACTAGAGATGAAATGAAACTGGGAGAGGAACAATGGGCAAAGGTGAAGGGGAACTGCATGATTTATGCCATGCCCGGGCCTGGGCAAGGCCGTATGGCGACTTGGGACCAAGGAGGTTGCCGCGAGGCCGTGAGGGGTATGCATAAGACTCGTTTTGGCCCATCGTGGAGGTGTTCAAGGCGGATGCTGTGCGTGGCGGGCGCCGGTGCCGGCGTTATCGTCAGACGGTCGTGCGACGCTTCAAGCCTGCCGCAACGCCGGCTGGGCTGCCCCCCACCGGCCGCGCAACGACCGCAACAACAGCAGCAGCATTGCCAGGGACACCGGACGTCTTCGCCTCCGACACAAGGCCGTGGAGCCACGCGGCGCCTGCGGAGGCTCCTGTTCCTCCCAAGGGGGACCTCTGAAGTCCGGTCTGCCTCAAGTGGTGCAGCTCCGACAACAAGGTGCGACAGCCCCGGTTTCAGCGCCGACGTGCGACGACGCGCGCGGCTGCCCCTGCGACGGACAGATCGGCCGACGCACACGCCGCATCGGCGAGGGCCGCATGGGTCTTGACTGTTGCAAATCCGGTCTTTAGTGGGCTCTGCCGGTTTGGCAGTTGTCGACGTGACTCCGTCGCCGTGAAGTCGAGGTCGGGCGGGGCCGGGGGTCGGAGCCTCGGAGCCCCGGAGCCCCGCTGGGCCAGCCTAGTATTAGCATCGTTTCGGCCGCCAGCCGCACGCACGTCGGTCAGAACCATCAACCAGTGAAACCAGCGAAACCAGCGAAACCAGCGAAACCAGCGAAACGAAACGACGAGCATCGTTTCGTCCGCCAGCCGCACGCACGTCGGTCAGAACTAACCAGCGAAACGAAATGACTGGTTTCACTCATCCCTTCGCGTCGGCCTTTCAGAAACGCTGGCATCAGGACCACTGGCATCAGCACCACGAAGTACTTTGTCATCTGTCGACTTCCGATATCCTCTTCCGAGCCCGATCGACTGCAGAGCTGCCGTGCCGTTGGTTACGCGGCTCGCTGACGAACCCCGGGTCGATGAAGCGCCCCGAAACATGCAAACTACGCATATAGCCATTGCGAGCGGAAATGTACAAGGCTGTTCTAGCATTGCCCCGTTCGTGCCCCGTAGCAGTCCACTAGCCACGGAAGACCCAAGTCGTATGTATGTCGCAAGCAGTTGAACACGGATTCGGCTATCCTTGTCCCTCACGACGATTAACGCACTGTCGTCTGTGTCTTCGCCCCTTTACAGATCCAGCAAGAGCTGCGGCGCAATCTTCTCCAAATCCTCAACCTGTGGCATCGCAGTCAGCTTCCCTCCCCGAACCCGCACCCAACATCATCAACATCCCACGCTCGGACTCACCTCCAGGAAGCCGCCTCTCTTCCCCACCGCAGCCCTCGCGATAGCCTCCCTCACAAACACGTCCACGTACTTGCCCACCGCCGCGTTCGCGTCCCGCGATATCCTCGTCGCGTCCTTTGCGAAGAACTCGTGCAGAACCCGCGTCAGCAGGTCCCGCGGAATCGACTTCTCCGGCTCTGCCTGCTCTTCAGCCCCGGCGGCCTCCTCGCGCCCTCCATCATCTGCCCGGCCATCCGACAACTCGAACGGGTCGCTGGACTCAGCAGGCTCCGCCGCCGTTGCTGACGGACGCTTGTTCTTGCCGTCCCTGGGGCGCCCAGGAGCACCGCCGGATGCGTGCTTTGGCGGCATGGTCCGGGGAGGATAGGAGGATGGCGGAAACGCGGGTGGCGGGTGGCGGGTCACGGACCTGCACGGCAGCTCTTGAGGAGTCCTCTTGCTCAATGTTCGTCGCGTGATCAACCAGATGTGAATGTCCAGGAGGCGTGTCGCGAGCGGGCTAGTACTACTCGAGCGGTGGGGCGACCTCACAACCGCAAGGTTGAAGGGTGAAGGCGCCCTTAGTCATCGCCCTGATGCAAGACGTCCTTCACCTTGCAGTTGCGCATCCCAATGACAGGTAGATGGTGGATGGCTTTGTCATGAGGCTCAAAAGACAAACCTCAATCGTACTTAGTACTCCATTCTCACAAACGACAGACGAGGACACCGTTGGCAACGGGCAAAGCACTCATGAAATTCATCGCTTTGGGCGAGAGACCAATTGTATTACGGCAAGGGAAATCGCATAGGTGTATATTACAGCGACCTAGAAAGCATGGCAGAGCCAGAACGAGAAATACGCCATGCCGATGCCAGTCTAACCCGCAAAGAGCATCTGTTGCACAGAAACACGAGGGGATATCTAGCCCCAACTTCCCTCTTTGCCCCCTTCCCATCCGTTTCATCAGAGGGCGATGCCCACTGATCAACCCTCAACGTTCATCCCTCAACACAAATGGAGTCTATACAGGAATGTAGGGAAAGGGCTTAGCCAGAGCCGCCGCTGAAGGCCTTTCCGAACATGATCATCTGGAGCTGATCATAGATGGACAGGACACCAGCACCGGCGACACCTCGGAGAATGTTGGCACCGGCACCGTTGAACAGAGACTTGACGCCGTTCTTGGCGATGATCTGGCGGGCGGCATCGAACGAGTTCTTGTACTTGACGGCCTCACCAGAGGTCATCATCATGCGTCGTCGAATAGTGTCAAGAGGGTAGGCAGCGATACCGGCACCAGTGGTGACGCACCAGCCGAGAGCGAACGAGGCCAGGAAGTTGTTGGCGAGGGAACCGACCAGGAGCACAGGCTTGATAGAGTCGTACATGCCGAAGTAGAGACCACGGTAGACAATGATACCGGCGACCGAGGGCATGAAACCACGGTAGAGACCGGCAACACCATCGGAGGCAAGGGTCTTGCGGTAGACGTCGATGAGACCGTTGAACTGGCGCTCACCACCCTTCTTGGCGCTCTTGGCATCGTTGGCCAGACGGGTACGGGCGTAATCCAGAGAGTAGACGAACAGCATAGACGTGGCACCCGCAGCCTGGGTTGGTGTCAGCCTTGGGTCAAGTGGCAAGCGTGGTTGGAATGAGGGGAAAACATACACCACCGGAGGCAAGGTTACCGGCCATCCACCAGGCGTAGCCATCGCGCTCCTTCTTGAAGCCGAACATCTTCTTGAACTTGTCGCGGAAAGCGAAGTTCAGGGCCTGGGTAGGGAAGTACCGGATGACGTTGGCAGTATTGCCACGCCACAGGGAAAGGGCACCCTCGTCAGTCATGGTGCGCTTAAAGCATTCACCAATACCGGCGTAGCGACGGTCGAGACGGCCAGCCTTGATCATCTCATCCTGATTCTGGATGAGGAGCTTAACACGCTCGATGGGGGCGGCGGCGGTCTTCGAGACGGCGGCGGAGACACCACCCACTGCAATCGGAAGAGTCAGTTCATGCTGCAAGGAGAGATTGGTCGGCGACGACCAACACAACGATCGTTGTGACGGTTGAGTCGTCATCGAATCCGTTAATGGCATTGAGACATACTCAGGAAATCCGCGACGAAGGGCTGTGAGAGGTACAAGTCAGCACATGGTTCCAGATAGCAATGGGAGCGCGATTATTCCGCTCGGAGTTGCCACGGGTCGCAGGGGGAAGGGCTCGGCCATCGACAGGTGCACCCAGGCAACGCCTCGAGTGCCATCACGAACGCGGCAGTATCATTGGGTTATTCAATCGACTGGCGCGGCGGGGATGTCTCGATGCTTCGTCGGCAGCCCATATCGCGAGCGCGCGAGCGCGCGGCATTTCACGGGAGAGGCTGGCAAATAAGACTCACCGGCATGCCCAGAACCGTAGGCTTCTGTTCAGAGGCAGACATGTTGACGGCTGTAGCTGACGCTCTTCCGAAAACTAGAAAAGGGATGGAGGGGAGATTTGGAGATGGAAGAGGAAGAGGACAGGTGGATGGGCAGTCGAGCGAATAAATTCTGCACGGCTGGCGGAAGGATTGGGGGAGAAGAAAAAATTGCGGCGGAGCCTGGAAGGGGACACATTTGAGAGCGAATCTTCGTACCGGGCGCCCTAGAGCAGCATGCTGGTTGGCTAGGAGCCCAGGGTACCTCCGTACCTAGCGCAGCCTCAGGCCAGAAGGGGCGTGATTTAGTCGCGCTCGCGCGGTACCTGAGGCATGCGGTGGTAACCTTCCCTGCGCCACAAACAACGGCGCCCCGTCAAGTACCGGCGATGCCGGTTCACCCCGAGATTTTTCTGCTGCCGCCAACCACCATCACCAAGACCCGCCCGGCCAGTTTTCTAAACTACCTAACTGTGCAACTGAGGGCTGTAAGACGCCTCATGACCAGATGCCTCATGACTAGATGCCTCATGGTCACATTGCGCCCGGCGGATAGCGCGGCTGCTGGCCGGGGCCGCTGGCCGGTACGCAAATCGCAGTATCGTACTTCGTACGGGCCACACTAGTTCTCGCTCGCCGTCATCATTGCTCTCTACCTACTCCGTACTCGTAGGTACGGTAGGTAGTCAGTCAGTCATTCCGCACCAGTTCAGGGAGGCGAACCGACCTAAAACCACTGTCTGCTCTTCCCTGCGCAGAGCCGCCCCGGAGCGCGCCTCACTTCTCCAGATCCCAATCCATTCGGTGCTCTGGAACTGGGGCAGAAAAAATCCCATGTACTCGGTGTGATATTTTGGGATTCTAGCCATTACTCGTACGTCGTGGCGCGGGGCCGGGGCCAAGGCCAAGTAGTATTAGACAATTGCCGCCAGACCCAGTTCCACTACGAAGCTTTCGTGCCTCGGCGGACCTCTGGCACCGTCATTGCCCTCGACGATGAAGCAGGGAGCTTATGAGCACAGTAGATATTGGTGAGAGCTAATACTGGCAGTGAATTGAGGCGACATTGGCCCAGGTGCTCTGTTGTTCAATGATATCAGTAAGGTAGCCGGCCAAGCGTCAACTAGATACATTGCTCGGAGACTAGGGAGGACATCAGCATGCAGCTGCCAAGGCTAGCCTTCGCAGTCGCGCAGAGCCACGCGTTGAACTAAGATTCAACGCGGGATCGCTCATGCGATACCCAAGAGGTGCGATATGTACCAAGCACTAGCAACAAGAGTGGGCATCAGAGATGCTACTTTCAAATCGATGCACATTCACTGCCCGCCGCAGTGCAAGCAGGCGAGCTAGACGCGTCCAAAGGGAGTTGCTCTTGAAGGCCTTTCATTTCCGTTGCCGAATGCTGAATAACAATTCCGGTCCCTCTCTATGCTACACCGAGCATGAAATGCGTCCCAACCAGGCACTGTCTGCCGTGAAACATCCTCCAATCCAATGGCCATTTCGTCATCAAAGCCAGTCAGACGCCACATCTCCAGACTCAACTTCCATCGCTCGGGTAACTTAGGAACCGCCAACGGCACGGGCTGCGATCTGTTAGTTTCGGGGCTCCTCGTCGTCTGGGCGCTCGCGGTCATACTGTAGATCTTCATCTTGCTGTGGTTGACAACGGGTTTGATCATGCCCTTCTCCTCGAGGTCGGCGATGCACTGGCGCGCGAGCGAGCCGTTGACCTTCATTCTGTCGACAAGTACAGCGACGGTGACGAGGCGGTACGACTGCACATCCTTGTAGAGCTTCTCGGAGGTGGCCTTGTCGAGAAGGACGGCGTGCTGGGCCTTGTCCTTGACCTTGCCCTTGGACCACTTCTTCTTTTGCTTCTTTGCTCCAGCAGCGGGTGCCTGTAAATCAAAGTCGGATTAGCACGCGGCGCGCGATGCCGTCACGATGGCTAGTGCGGGCGTACCATTTTGTTCTGATGTGCTTGACGTTGACGGGAGTGTGGAGGAACGTGGTTTTTTTGCCAGACTCTCCCGCTGGAGAGAGGCCCCTCCGGCGGAGTTTGGCCCAGGGCAGGCGTGCCCTAACGTTTTGACGGCGCAGGGTACGTACCGATCTTTTTGCGCCACCTGATTCGCCAGGCCCACACACCACCGAAATTTCAACCCTCATCGACCTGGCCCATCTTCAACCTCACGAAAATTCCCATCTCGACAATCTGCACGACTAACCCGCAGTCCCCCGCCAGATCCGGAAAGCACGACTGCAACAGCCAAAATGTCTGACGGCGGCGATATCGAAGTCGAGAACTCAACCCTCTCCGACGTTCTCCCGAAGGATGTTGTCAAGGAGGTCGGCAACATCAAGTTGTTCAACAAGTGGGACTACGATGTCGAGGTCCGCGACATCTCCCTGACGTGCGTCTAAGCGAATCCGTTGAAAATACCGTGAGGAAAAGGCGTTTGCTGATGGATTGATGGAACAGTGACTACATTTCCCTGCGAAACCCCGTCTACGTCACCCACTCCGCTGGCCGATATGCCGTCAAGCGATTCCGCAAGGCCAACTGCCCCATCATTGAGCGATTGACCAACTCGCTCATGATGCACGGCCGCAACAATGGCAAGAAGCTGATGGCCGTCCGCATCATTGCCCACTCCTTCGAGATCGTACGTTCAGCGAGACATTTGGATATAGAACGAGACAGCAGAGGCTAACAATGCGCTTCAGATCCACCTCATGACCGACCAGAACCCCATCCAGGTTGCCGTCGATGCCATCGTCAACTGCGGTCCCCGCGAAGACTCTACCCGAATTGGTTCCGCCGGTACCGTCCGACGACAAGCCGTCGATGTCTCGCCCCTGCGCCGGGTGAACCAGGCTATTGCCCTGCTCACCACCGGTGCTCGCGAGGCTGCTTTCCGCAACGTTAAGTCGATTGCCGAGTGCCTGGCTGAGGAGCTGATCAACGCCGCGAAGGGCAGCAGCAACTCTTACGCCATCAAGAAGAAGGACGAGTTGGAGCGTGTGGCCAAGAGCAACCGATAAGTAAGTGTTTTTACGGGTGGGTGTCTGGCTGGAGGATTTGCGGCTTTGGCGTGGTTCTGGCATGTTTCAGAATTGCATTTTGCGTTCAGGTCTGGGAACGCGGCTATGGATTGTCACAAATGGCTCTAGAGACTCGACGAAATCTGGGCTCAACTAGGGCACAATGAATTTAAAACGCCGCCTGCTCCATTTTCATGCACTTTCGGGCTCCTGGGGCTTAGAATGGGATATCAATTCCAGCATATTCTGCATGGGTTACGGGTTCGTCCGGCCGTCATGTCTAAAGATTCGTAAACTCGTAAATGCGCGTCGCGGGACCTGGGAGCCGCGGACTCAGATACGGACTTCCTTGGGACTGATTTCCAGCCTCTGGAACATGCCCACGTGAGGAATGTCCTCCTCCCACCAGCCGCCCATGCCCTTGTCGACCCGAAACCCCCACTTCGACCAGGCACCGACGGCCTGTTCCTGCGCATGAGCGCAGACGAGACCTCCCCACTTGGGGATCTCCGTCTCGTTCGAGCCCAGCTCAGTGATGCTGGGGTCGAAGTACGCCGGGTTTGCCCTCAGCCAAGACAGAGCTGTGTTGACGAGCAGGCCGGCCAGATTGTTGCCTCGGAAGTCCTTGACCACGGACAGCCGACCCAGCTTCACATACGGCTCCTTGCCGTCGTGGAAAGACGTAGGTCGGTCGGTGCCAGCAGTCTTATCGCCTCCGCCGCGGCTGCTCGGGGATTCCTCGTCCTCCCCTTCCAGGACCCCCTTCCAGTACCTCCCACCGGCTTTGGGATGCTGGTCATGCGGGAAGGGAACCAAACGTATCGTCCCGATCGGCGTTGTTCGAGTCGAGCTCTTGCGCGGCTGGATGACGTTGCCGTCCTCGTCTCGCACCTCGAGCTCCTCCGTCTTGTTGACGCTGGCGTAGACGACCCAATGACAAGACCGGGGGTCATCTGCGTCGAACTCATTCTCGAGAGGTACTTTCTGTTCCTTGACGAAGACGCTCTCGCGAACCTCCATGGCGTCGAGAAACGGCCGGGGGATCGAGGCCGGCTGTGCATCATGGGAAACGCCTGCCTGGAACGCCTTGAGCTCGCTAGGCTCGAGCAGGGTGATGAAGGGAGTGCTCATGGTGGGTGAGTTTTGCGATCCAAACGAAATACACATGAGCGGTCCTCCGTGTATGCGTTGCCGTGGAGAGAGTGACGACGAGCGGCGGCAGAAGGCGACGGGATGGTGCATGATACGGCCAACATTGTTAGGGCAGTGAGGCTAGGCGTTGGCGCCAGATGACATGCATTGGGCGCGCCTCTGGCGGGGCAGGACAACCAGGGATTGTCGGCCAGGACGACGCTGTGGAGGGAGGAGATGTGGATGGAAAATGATCAGTTCCGTTGGAGCTGTGAGCAGTGAAGCCACACGCGCCGGTGTCTAGCGGGGCTGATGCCGCATTGGCATTGTTGACATTGATGAGGGCGGGAAGAGCAGGACGGGTTACGAAGTAGGTCGTTGCTTGTCGTTGCTTGAGACATGGTTGAGGGGGATTTGCCGACCTTGTATCAGACAGCGTTGCACAACCGCTCCCAGATGGGTGGATGCGGATCGCCCGTGATGGAGTTGGCCCTTTTAGGTTCGTTGACCAGCGCTGGACATGTTCGATATATGAGTTACTCGCTGCACTGCATACCGTACTTGGAGTTGCCTGCCGGGAGGAGGAAGCGGCGCGACTTGCTCGCACTAAACTTCAACCGCCTCAACCGCCTCAAGCGCCAGAGCCTGGCGGTTGAGGCTGTTAGCGGAGCCGGCGCAGTGGCGACATCCGGCCTTCCATGTCGAGCAACGAAAGCCGGAGCCGGAGACCAAGGCAATGCACATCGGCCAGCTTATGCTGGCCCCTTTGCTCGCAATGGGTAGTCGCCATGGCGTACGAGTAGGGTAACACCGGTTGGCGGCCAAAGCGCAAGAACATACGGGCAGTTGGCTGGTAGAAAGGCCCCCAGGGCCGAGCATGTCAACCATTTACCTGCACGTGTTGTTCCTCGCACCGGCTGCTTCGGTAAAGCAGGGGAGCCAGGGCATTGACACGCCATGCGTGATCGGACCCGGAGGCGGCATGATTGAATCATGGAACGGCTGAGACGTGCATGGCACACAGGTACGGAGTACTCGTACAGGCCGCCCAGGGCTTGTCCTGCTGGACGCAGGCGCACTGGCGGCGGCACAACGGTACGATGGACCGCTGGGGCCGGATTGGCCCATCCAGCTGACAGGTCAAGCCGCGGGGCTAAGGTGGCCTGGCACTAGCGCAACCGTGCACGAGCTTGGCCGGTGAGAGCAGAGCAAAGATCCCTGACCTCCTGGCCCGGGCCTGGAAATCCCTTCGCCAATCTATTTTGCGCATTTATCGGGTTGTCCCGTGTCCCGCGCGAACGGTGCAGTGCTTAATCCGAAACCCTTTCTCTTCATCCGAGTTGGTCGCTGTCGACTTCACCGGCGCACCTCGCATCCATATCGAACCCTGCTAGCCATTGCGTTTCTTCAGGGGTTTGCGCACCGAGGCCCTCGACTAAATATTCCCTTCCGTGAGTCTAATCTCCAGCCCGGCCAGAACCCGGCAGACCACATGTGCTTCGTGCGTCTGCCAACGTCCTTACTCACTGCCAATGGCCCTTTCAGGAACTCCGTCTCGGGTCCCGCGAACCTCGACCGGCCGTGCGGGCTCTTGATGCCTCGGCGAGCCTCTGCACAGCCGCGCCCCCGACTTCGATCAAGCCCTGCCGACCACCTGGCCGCGCCCCGCGACCTGGGAATTTGCTGTCTGCAGCTTTCTCGGCGCTTCGGAGCGCTGACGCCCGAGATCCAATGCCCTGGCAGCCTCTTCCCCGGATCGCCTTCGCCGTTGCGACCTACCCCTTTTCGGCTGAGAGCCCGGCCGACCTCCCGCTCGAGATTGGTGATGAGCTCTACATCATCGAGGAGACGCCAGACGGCAACTGGTTGCGAGGCTACCTCGTCGCGCCGCCCAGCTTGCTGGCGGGCCTGACTTCCGTCAAGGGGCAGACGCTCGAGGCGCGTGTCTTCAGCGGCATATTCCCCCGCAGCTGTGTCGAAGTTCGAGAGATGCTTGGCGGATCCGACGACCGTGACGATGACGACGACGGCGACGAAGAAGAAGAAGAAGAAGAAGAAGAGAACGCAAGCAACGGCGCAGGCGCAGGGAGTCGCCGGCCAACGAGTGATTCTGCCAAGAGCGGCATCACCAATGGCACCTCGCCGACCAAACGGAGGGCCAAAGATAAACCCATCAGTTTGGGCAACGGCAGGCGGCCCTTGAGTGAGCTTCCCAACGGGACTCTGGGGAGCGCGCCCTTGCCCGTAAGGAGGGATCCGGATGCGCCGCGACCTGCAGCCCCGGTCCCGATGCTGAAGATAGGAGACGAGACACCGACATGTGCCTCCGAGCCGCTGATCGACGAGATCGCCTCGTGCCTGCGAGAATGGCACTCCAAGAATCTCCACGAGCTGCTCCTGTCGCGCAAGTACGCCGAGCTGGACAAACTCTCTCGACTCATCTCCAGCCTCAACCTCCATCGCCAGCAGTTCCTCTACAATGTCCTCACGGCTCACGAGTACGAGCTGTTGCGGGAAAGGACTGTCTGGGATCTGGTACAGGTCAATAAACTTTGCGGAGGAGAGGTGATTGTGCGAGATCCGGCCGCTCGCGGTCGAGTCCTGACAGGCGACGATTCCGCTGTGGAAGTCACCAGCCTCCAATCCATCATGAGTCTTTTGGACGACCCCCCTCAGCCCATTGTCGAACTCTCGAGTTTGCACCACGTCCTGCTGGAGGTCAAGGGCTTTGCAGGCTCGTCCACAGAGGAGACTTCGCTGGTGATTTATCTCGTCAGCAAACCTCAGCACAACAAGATGTCGATCTTGTCGGAATGCTTCAGTGTCGAGGTACCATCCGGCGGAACGATTGGGAACCTCACCCAAAGTTCGTCCACCAGAACCCTGTTGACCGACTTGTCCGCCCAGGACATTGGTGACGCTCCATCGGTAGACTCTGAACTGTACCTTGTCGTCAAGGTCCTGGCATCCCAGCAAATCGCACACGCGGCGCCCCTCTCCCGATCCGGAACTGCTGCAGAACACGTCCATTCCAGAGACCACCCAGATTCAACTCCTACGAGCAGGGCTAAGACCTCTAGGAGAAGCTTGATGTGGGGTGGCAAGAGTGGACGGTCGACCTTTTCGAGGGGCCACGCCGTGTCGAAGATGGACCCAGTCTCGGAGCAACACGACGTTGCACCTCCGACCACTGGACTGGAAAGCCGAGATGGTTATGGGCCCCCAAGTACCGCCAGTTCAAGAGGCGCCACCGCGGCGCCGGTAATACAGACGGCTCAGCGAACGGTAGGGGTTGGCGTTTTGAAACTCAACTCTATCATGAAGCAAACCGAAGAGGTAGAGCAAGTTGTCAGCATCTGGTCGCCGACTACACGAGTCGCCGCCGAAAGAGAGAACGGAGAAGAGTGGGATTCGTTGATTCGAGAAGTCATGGACAAGCCCAACGGGAATTTTGAGAGATCACGAAGAGGCGAGCGGCTCCAGGTCTGTCTTCAGACGTTCAATCATCGAGACGCAGATGCGTTGATCAAAGCCACGCCTACCCTGCTCTCTGGCGTTTCCAAGACCAGTAGGATTGGCTTCTCGGGCGCGCCGACAAAGCCCAGGTCAGACATCTATTTGACCATCAGCACCGCCGCTCTGGCTCGGCAGAACCTCTTATCCCGGTACGGTGGCAGTGCGACGAGTATGCCGTCCGGTTTACGAGGCACGAACCTGCAAATCACGTTGGAGGTCCGCGGCCCGTCTGGCCAGCGATTCGAGAATTGCATCTACACCTCATCCAACAAGGATGCCGTGACTACGTTCAAGTCTGCTGCTACGGAAAGAGGGGAGTCGTGGAACCAGACACTGCGACTTTCGCTGTTGCCAAACGATGTTGCAACCGCTCACGTTGTCACTTTCCTGGCTGACGTGCCGAACTCCCCATTTGCAGTTGCGCACATGCCCCTGTGGGACCAACAAGCTTTCATGCGCGATGGTCGCCACGGGCTCTTGCTCTATAAGATAGACGAGAACACGTCGACTGCGCTGGCTGGTCCGTCGGGGAAGGGTGGCTACCTCTCGCTACCCTGGGCCCCTCGAGGCAAGGATCAGTACTCTGCTGAAGTCACTGGGCCGCTGGCTGTGCTTCTTGTCGACACATTCCTATGCAGCACACGATTCTCCCAGGACAGGGTGATACTTGGAATACTCAGGTGGAAGGAGCTGTCTCAAGAAGACATCTCATCCGTGTTGAGGCAGCTGATATTCGTCCCTGAGATTGAGGTTGTCAAGCTGCTTAGCGACGTTCTGGACGGACTCTTCGGCATCCTCGTCGAGAACTCTGGCAACGACGAGTTTGAGGACATGGTGTTCACAGCGTTGGTCAAGGTTCTCGGCATCGTTCACGACCGAAGGTTCAATCTTGGTCCATTGGTTGATCAGTACGCAGAGACCCAGTTCAACTACCCGTTTGCTACGTCTAGCCTGGTTCGATCTTTTACGCGGTTGCTCGAGAACCCCACAGAGCCCGAGACTGCCCGCAAGCTGAGGGCTACCTTCAAGGTTGTACGACACATTCTGAAATTCATCTCACACGCCAGGGGGCAAATGAAGGCGAAAGAGGCTGTGATAGGAATCAAGTCTTCGCCAAACGGGTTCACGCGGCAACTGCGGACAATTTTTAAGGCACTTGACGCAATGATGCGTAACCTGGCCCCCGTATTGGTCGGCAGCCAGACGTTGGCGGTGCAACACTTTCACACATGGCTGCCGGAGCTCACTGGTCTCCTGACAGCCGAGGAGATCCTGCACATTGCCATTGACTTTATGGATTCCTGCACAAAGGTGAAGGGCAAGCTGATATTGTACAAGCTCGTCCTCATCGTCAACTACTCGAAGCTGGAGCTCTTTGCTCATCCGGACCAAAAGGCAGCCCTCAGTGCGAATACGGCCCGATGGATTGCGCCTCATTGGGGTCATACCGAAGAAGTCGATAACCAATGGCGGGACCAGATTCGCCTGTGCTGCTCCGTGATCGCCAGCCAGGTCGATCATCTTGGTTCAGAGATCCCGGATCACATCCCCAGAATCATCGACTCTTACCTGGCAATTCTGTCATCCCCTCAAAAGCCGCGGGACCGCCTCTCCCTCCTATTTCCTACGACATATCCCTTCCCTTCGAAGCCCGTTGCCGAGAAATTTGCATTCGACGAAGCCCTGGCCGAGCTTTCCGCGGTGCTGTCTGCCGTCTCGAACTCTCCTGCAGGCATGCAGCTTGAACTGGCCGAAGGCGACCTGGCAATCGTTCTGGAGAACGTCCTCCGAGTGCACACGAGCATCCTCACGGGCGAAGCTTTCCCACCGGGGTGGCTGAGTGTGCACATCTACCACCACAAGTCAACAATGCGTACCCTGCAGTACCTGGCCGGCATCATGCTAGAGTCATTCCTTCCCGACCCCGATGACGCCGAAGGCTTCAACATGGAGCTCTGGAAGCTGTTTTTCACGACGCTTCTCAAGCTGGTAGGGAGCACGTCTCTTGCTCTCGAGACTTTCCCCGAGCAGAAGCGCCGGGCTGTGTGGAAGATTGCCGGTGACGTGAGGGAGCACGGAGCTGAGCTTCTCCGCCGAACTTGGGAGGCCATCGGATGGGAGACAACCCTCGATGAGCGAGCTCGCTACGGTCTACCGAAAATCGGAGGATACCAGGTCCAATATGTCCCTACCCTCGTTGGACCCATTGTAGAGCTCTGCCTGAGTGTGCATGAGGGTCTTCGCAGGATGGCCGTCGAGGTTCTGCAGACGATGATCGTCAGCGAGTGGACACTGAGCGAAGACTTGACGGTGATCCAGACGGAGATGATTGATTGCCTGGACCACTTCTTCAAATCAAACCCGCTTACCGAAAGCATCCTGCAGAAGCTTTTTGTTGGCGAATTGTTGGACCGCTTCGAGCCTCTCTCGGAGACGCCTGACGAACCACTCTACGGAGCTATTCGGGAGCTTGTGGCCACTCTGGATGAATTTCTGGACCTGCTGGTTGCTGTTCACAGCGGTGACGGCGGCAACGAGGCATCGAACATCATCAATCGGCTGCGCCTAATGGAGTTCCTGCGTGACATGCAGAAGGAGGAGATTTTCGTTCGCTATGTCCATCAGCTGGCGAGTTTCCAGGCGGAGATGAGGAACCATACCGAGGCTGGTCTGGCTCTGCGCCTTCACGCCGACCTGTACGAGTGGGATCCGACTAGGCAAACACCCGCGTTGACGGAGCCGGAATTTCCTGCGCAGACCCTCTTTGAGCGCAAGGAGAAGATCTACTTTGACATGATCAAGCACTTCGAGGAAGGAGAGTCGTGGAGCAATGCGTTGACGGCATACAAGGAGCTCCAAGCACAGTACGAGACGAATGTGTTTGACTTCGCCAAGCTCGCGAGGGCGGAGCATGCCATCGCGACGATATACGAAAGGATTTCCAAGAGCGAGAGACTCATCCCACGTTATTTTAAGGTCATCTACAAGGGGCTGGGATTCCCGTCCGGCGTCCGAGACAAGGCGTTCGTCTACGAGGGATCGCCTGCAGAAGGACCGTCTGCTTTCACCGACCGCATGCAGGAGCAATACCCATCTGCGCAAATCGTCACTAATGGTGATGTGGATGAAGTCGAGGGGCAGTTCTTGCTCATTTCCGTCATCACAGCCCACCGTGACCTGTCACATCAGGTGTTCCAGAGGGTTCGAGTACCCCAAGTCGTCCGTGACTTCTTGCTCTCCTCGCACCCCCAAAGCTTCTCCTTCACAACCAAGCGCAGCACCTCTGGGCCTGTACATGGCCACTACGCGGAGAAGGTGGTGTTTACCACTGCAGAGCCGTTCCCGACGTTGCTACGACGAAGCGAGATTGTCGAGACCCACGAGGTGGGCCTGAGCGCTCACGAAACAGGATTGGAACGCATAGTGCGCAAGACTCAGGAGATGACGACGCTGGAGCGTCGACTTGCCGAAGGTGACGAAGAAAACGCTCGGCTGCTTTTGGATGCCATTTCCATCTCGGTTAACCCCTCGTCTGAGCACAGCGTTGTCTGCTACCGCAAGCTCCTGCCTGAGCGGGAAGGCGAAGGCGAAGGCGAAGGCGAAGACGAGGAAATGGAGCTCGAGTCAGAGGACATGGCCATCAAGATGGCACTTGTTGATCACGCCATGATGATCAAGAGGTGTCTGACTCTATTTGCCCGAAGCAAAAATGGGGTCCTCTCTCAGAGGCACGAGGAACTCCAGAGATGTGAGTAGATCTTAGTCTGAACGCCGTGGATAGCTGCTGACAGTTTGGTAGACTTTGATAGCACGTACGAGCCAGAGATTGCCTTATTCGCTCCTCCGCCACCGGCAGCGCCACGAGAGCCTGCGTCAACTCCATCCACTGCGTTCAGAGGTTCTGTGCCTGGTGACCAAGGTTCACAGTGGCCAAACATTGCGAGCCCTCTGAACGGGATCAAGACCGAGGAAGCCTCCATCGTCCGGCAAGTGTCTCTGCGACAACGTGGTGCAAGACTCAGCTTCTTCGGCGGCCGGAAGCAGGAACCGGAGCCTACACCGGAGACGGAAAAGGTGAATGATGGAACTGACACAGAGAGTACTCACAGACGCAGCCTGAGCAAGGGTACAGGCCGTCGACAGAGCATCTTCCGATCGCAGCCCATAGATGACGGCCAAAGCGACAAGAGCGCTGGCCAGGGAAGGCGAAGCAGCTCTGAGGGCAAAGAAAACATGGATAAAGGCTCCACGAAGGATGGCAAGACAGCCGACCTGGAGGGTCCCGGAATCGTTAAGCGAGGAAGCGTGAGAAAACGATTCAGCATGCTGAAGCTGGGCAAGAAGAGCAGCAAAACAGGTGGAGTAATGGGGAGCTTGAACGAAGAGTAAGACCAGTTGGGTTGCATTGCTCGCACTGGATCACTACTGTCGTTTGTCCGCATCACCGACGGGGACTAACATTTAAAAGTTCATTTTTTGTCTTTGTATAAAACGAAGGGAGTGAGCGAGGGGGAGGAAGCATGTGGGCTGCTGAACATGAAGGCTGTATAAAGGGGGAGGTGGTTGGGAGACGATTACTTCAGGGGTTTGTGTTGATAACGTTTATTCAGGAGGATGTTGTTGACACCACTTCCTCTACCTTGTTCTTCTTTGTCCACACAGATAGTATGGTCTTTGAGCTTGGTGTTCAGGATACCACAGGCTTGTGTATAGTCATACCAATTTCACGCCTTTCGGCTTTCTGCTCCGTCTGATGAGAGATTGACCGAGGTGCTTGCTTGAACCATGGGCTGAGAGTAGTCGGGAAATGCAGGCTGATATTGTATGAGTGACGAAAGCAAGGGATTTTGCACATGGATTATAAATTGCCCCCTAATGATATTAACTCACTCACAGTAGGTACTGCCGGCACAGATGGCTCGAGAGGGCGTGGCAGTCGATGCCGCGGTGGCTGGATCGAGCCGAATGCATGCTGGCGGATGGCGACATCTGTAGCGCTGCGCCTTGCCTCTCTATTGCAGGTTCGGCCGCCGGCCCATCATCCAGCTAAATTAGTCTCGAATTCAACTTGGAAATGGGGCGTCGACGATTGCCAGCTCATGATTCCGACTCTATCCCAAGACAAGCCGAAACCAACAGCCATCACAGGCGTCAAGTGTCGCCACGAGTTCTGCTGGTCCTGCCACGAGACGTAGACCGGCGGCCACAGCATCATGTGCATGAACAACCGCTTCTAGCGGACCCCGAGCAGTCCGCGGCTGACAGCTTGCAGCCACCAGGTACAGCCACCAGTTTTGGTACGAGTGCGGTGCGGATCACGACCAGATCCTGGCGAGGGATAACAGCGTGCACAAGGAGACTTGTCGGCTTCACCCGAGCCAGATGCTGCATGATCGGTCGGGATGGCGGGCATGTGTTGCGGACTTTTGAGTGATGGTCTTTTGATTTAACCTTTTCATGGTAATTGAGATGGATATTCCCTCCTGGGGGACATAGATCGGTAGACAAGAGAATAAGGCGTCTTGCGCCGTCCGGTGACGAAGACAGACAGAGTAGGCTAGGTAAATTGTCATGTTGGGCCAACGTCCCAGTAGCCGGGTCATCTATACGGCTGTATTGTACATGTTTTGATACCCATACATTTCTCTCCTCTCCTGGGGCCTGCTGAACAGTCCAGAACCCCGCTACCCTCCTTTTCCTATTCCAACCGTTCATCTTTACAAAGCCGCCAGCTCCTCCATCCTCTGCTCCAGTTCGGGCACCTGCCTCAGCTTAACCTCGAGCTCCTCCCGCTCATCCTCGAGCTTCATCCGCCTATCCGCGTCCAGCTTTGTAAACACGTAGTTGCCCTGCCCGTCAAACTGCAGGATGTGCGTGTGGTACTTCCACAGGCTGCGGCGGTGACTGACGGTCATGAGCGTGATGCCCAGCGCCTTGGCGTTGTCGTACATGACCTTCTCCGTGTCGAGCGTCACGCTGCTCGTGCACTCGTCGAGTATGGCGTACTGCGGGCGGTGGTAGAACAGCCGCGCCATGGCGACGCGCTGCTGCAGGCCGCCCGAGAGCACGTCGCGCCACTCGGCCTCGGCGTCCCACCCTTCGTCGTACAGCTCGACTAGGTGCTCGAGCCCGAGGATCTTGAGCATGGAGAGCAGGTCCGCGTCGGTGACGCCGAGGGCGCGCATCTGCCGTAGGGAGTCGGGGTATATGATCTGCTGGCGGAGCGAGCCGCGCGAGAGGTACGGGCGCTGGGGGATGTAGAAGATTGCGCTGAAGGGGGGCTTGTAGACGGTGCCGCCGTAGACGGGCCAGAGGCCGCCGAGGATGCGGAAGAGGGACGACTTGCCGCAGCCGTTGGGGCCGACGACGAGAAGGTGGTCGCCATACTTGAGAGAGAAGGAGAGGGCCTTGACGAGGACGTCTCCGTTGGGGGAGATGATCGGCCTAGGTTGACGTCAGCTCACTGCGCAGTTGTCCGTCGTCGCGAGGCGGCCGACTTACACGTCGATAAAGGTAATGTCCTTGCTGCTGTGGATCGTACCGCGGCCCTGCAGCACGGCTTCGTTGCCCTCGGTGCCCGAGGACGAGACCAGCTTCTTTTCGAAGTGGCCAGACTGGATATCGTCCATGACGTCCAGCAGCGAGGTGACTCGAGAGGTGTAGCCGGCCAGCTCCATGATTTCCCTGTACGAAAACATGATTCGCCCAAACGCATCCGACGCCGACAGGAGCATCCGTCGGTTGGTCACGAAGCTCTCCGTCCTGTCTCCCATATTCATCGCGACCTGCCCAGGCATCTTGACAAAGACGGGCACGCTGCAGAGCAGCAGGCCCAGTGCGCCCCAGAAGTACTTGATGACAAAGTCCTCCGCGAAGCCGTGGTAGAAGCGCTGGCGGAGGATGTAGTTGACGTGCTTGATGAGCGTAAAGTAGCCCTTGTCCAAGGTGTCCTTTTCCGCGTCGTGGCCCGCGTAGAGTGCCACCTCTTCGCTGCAGTCTATCAGGCGGGAGTGCTGGAACCGGAACTCGCCCTCGAGCCGAGCCTCGTCGGCGACGTATTTGCCAAACGGAGGGGTCAGGACGCGCAGGATGTTTGCCGAGACCTGGACCAGCAGCGACATGAAGACGACGCCCTCTCCGCCGACGCTCTTGGACAGGGAGTAGGTGTAGATGGTCTGGCGGGGAGGTCAGCAAGGGAAGCAGAGAGCGTCTCGGGGGAGGCAACACACCATGTCGAGCAAGGGCTTGGCCAAGTTGCTGTACAGTTCGGCCAGGCTGTTGGAGAACTTGGAAACATCCACGGCGATCAGCTGGTCGGGGTTCTTTATCCGGTCGTCGAGCGCCGAGATGCCGTAAAAGGTCAGCTTGGACAGGTACTTGTCGTGGATGTGCTGCGTCAGCCGTGTCCGGTACTTGAGAGACAGCTCTGCTTGGTGATATGACAGCTGTGGAAACATTAGCCACTGTATGCCCGGTCGCCGGTGTCTGTGGGAGCAGTCTCACCATGGAGTTGGTAAAGGTCGCGGGCACCGCGATGAGCATCCACCATACGATATTCTTCAGAAACTCCTTGCCATTGCCCTTGACCAGCGCCTTGACAATCGCGCCGTCCATCTCGGCGACGCGCAAGCTGATGAGCGTCCGCAGCACCAGGAAGAAGCTGTGGCTAATCAGCAGCCGCATCTCCTTGGTGCGCCAGCCCGGTATCACGATGCGCAGCAGCCGCAGCAGCGAGCGGAAGAACTCGCGGTTGAGCTCGACCTTTTTCTTGGGCGTCTCCTCCCCTGACGACGACGAGGAGACGGTGCCGCGGCGGGCGGTGCGCCGGTGGGCCTCGCGAACGGAGGCAGCCTTTTGCTCGGCGATGGCATGGCGCACGCGGTTGACGAGGGCGACGAAGAGGGTGATCCAGACGGCGCGCGAGATGCGCGTGCGGTTGGACAGGTACAGCCGGGTGAGGTTGGACACGATGCTGCGGACGGTCCGGTCGCCCGGCGGGCCGAACTTGGACTGCGATGCCATGGCTGGATGGCTGGATAGGTGCCACACGACGACGGCCCAGTCCACGCTCTCTCGCTCACTCTGTAGGGAGCAAGGTGAGGAGGCCGGGGGGGGAGGAAGTGAGCGGCGGCGACACGGGCGGCGTCACGAGCGGCGGCGCATCGGCAACACTGGCGGTGACGAGAGGCTGCGAGGCGCCAGGTTGACCAGCATTCAGGGTCGCGATCGGAAGGGTACGACAATCGACGCCGTCGACGTTGATGAAAACATTACATTGCCAGAATGTCGATTCGTCGTCGCGGAGCACCTGGCCCTCGGCCAAAGCCCAGTTCCAGGCCAAGTGCCAGCATAGCCACAGCCCTTCCCGCTGTCAGCCAAGCATGTGATAAGGCGCAGTCGCCCCCGCCAATGCACCAGCCACATCTGGGGTAAATTTATTTTCTCAAGGGCAGCCGGTTGATAGCAAACGATGCCCTTTCCATCGGGCCTTGCTGGTATTCCTGCTGCTTCATCGCCGTCATGTCGGACGACGAGAACCTCTCCATCTACGACGAGATCGAGATCGAGGACATGGCCTTTGACGAGGCGCAGCAGCTGTACCACTACCCGTGCCCCTGCGGCGACCGCTTCCAGATTGCCCTTGAGGATCTCCGCGACGAGCAGGACATTGCCGTCTGCCCCAGCTGCAGCCTGATGATCCGGGTCATCTTCGACCTTGTACGTTTTTGCCGAGGATGCGGCCTGCACATGACAGCGACTGACCTTTGCAGGACGACTTGCCCAAGCCTCCTCCGTCTGGCAACTCGGGCCGCCAGATCCCCGTCGCCATCTAAGCGCGCGAAGAATGCGACGATATCCAAAGCTGTGCCCGGCTTTCAAGAAACCCGCTCGGGTTTTGCAGCGACGGAGCAAGAGTGCTACGACTGGGTTGAGTCTGAGGTCCTAGGACGAGGCTAGAGTCACCCGGCGTGCAACCATTGTCAAGATGGCGACCTCGCTACGGGGTGCTCGTACGCGGCGGTCATGACGACCATGGACAGATTCAAGACGTCTTGCCGGCGTCGAGCAGCCGCACGGCAGTGATGATTCCGCAAGTTTCAGAGCATCGGGAACAGTTGGCTTTGTGTCGGTGGCACAAGAAGCGGCCCGATCTACCATCGCCCGCCGCCTCGAGGCCCGACCGAACGTTGGGAATCAGATAATAGGTCGGCTGCCGCCGGAGCCGGCGCGTAGCCCAGACCACGGCAGCCCTCGTTGATGCGTCTCGCCAGCGACGGCGTGTGCGGCACCGACCTGTGCCATGTCTCGCATTGTTATACTTTGAAGCCTCAAGGATACGAGTACGTCGGAGCAGCGCCCACGTCAGTCCCGAGTGGCTCGCGATTCGACTCCACGGCAGATATCTCTGCGACGCGGAATCAAGACACCGTGTCACGCCTCAACCGCATGCACCACCACTCATTGGTTCACTCAGTTCGAAAGCCATTGAATTCAAAGTTTTGTTGTTCAATTAGGGTTCTGCAATTGGCAGTAAAAGCCTCGGAGCCAGTCCAAGGCGGATGGCCCAAGGCTCGTGGTATCTCTGTGCTATCAAACGCCGGTCCTGCCTGAGACGCGTTCGATGAGGGTGGGTGGCGCAACCAACAGCCGCGCGCGTCGTACAGCATCATTACTTCGTATCCCAACGCTTTGTCTATAACATGACCAAGCCCATGATGCAGAATCCCAGCAAGCCGACGATGGAAGCCTGCATTTGTTGCGGGATGGCGCCTCCGGTTACCTCTGCGGAATGAGACGACGTGGCATTGGGTCGCGCGGTAGGGATAACGGTGGTGGTGAAGCGGGCTGGCCAAGGTTAGCCGATGCGGAGCGAGCCTGGCCGTCTCTTGGGAGGACTCACTGGCTGTGCTATTTGGTTGCGAGACGGGGAACGAGATGACGGACGAGTGCGTGCCACAACCGCTCTTGCTCAAGGAGGCGGTTTGGCTCTGAATGTCAGCCGGGGGGCTTGTCCAGGTCACGGAGAGTGTCGTGACAGGCGAGGCGGCTGCGATGGTGTTGGCCGAAGCAGCGACAGCGACGGCCGCGCTCGCGAGAAGGCTAAGCAGGGCGAAACGCATCGTGTCGGCAGATGTCTGGATCGAAGTCAAGCGGACGAGACCGAGGACCCTGGCGACAACAGGCTCTGGCTCTGGGCATGACATCACGGATCCGACGGGGCGGAGAGATGAAGCAGGGAAGGGGGAGAAACGACCGAGTACGGACTACGAGTATGAGCACATCGTGGGAACGACCCGGAGGAGCTCTACAGGAGGAAGATCCGCTTCGCCCACCCGTGCTGGTGGATTGCCTGGGACCGCAACGGCTCGAGAGAGGCGCACGGCCACCGTTGACTGATTACACCACCGCACGCGCTATCGCCAGATGGAGGGTATGAGTACAGAGTACGAAGTACATGTGCTGGGAAAGCACGCAGTTTGGCACCGTACCCGTACCGTCCGAATGCCGTCATGGCCCCGTGCCGTGCATGGGCTGAGAGATTACCCATCATCGCCGATCCACACCAGACGAACCTGCAGCAGGCAGCTGTCTGTGGCGAGGCGAAGGTGTGCGTCGTCATCTCGAGCCAGCACCGTCAGCATGGCCCCTAAGGGCGCCGCCCACGTTGGCTGCGAGCCCCTCGAAGTACGGAGTACTCGTGCTCGTATTGCTCCGTACGCTGGTTTGCGGCGACGGATGATGAGCGACGAGCACCTTCGTCGCTCGGCCGTCTCGGAAATGAAGGGCGACAGCTAATAAGAAGCCGCGCCCCTGTTCCGTCCGTACTCCATTGGCGGCGCAGGGGCCCACCGGACAAAGGAACAAGCTTAACAGGCTCTTTTCTCAAGGGCACGCCTCGCTCGCCGTTGGCTGGTTGGCGTGGAGGACGTCGTTGATTATGCGGCTGGCCCGTTGGAGCGCCTCCAAGGCCTCCAAGGTTGCATCGATGGATGCAGACCAGGCCGAACAAGCCGCTGCCATCGGCTTCGCGCGCCCGAGCTGCTGAGGCGATTGATGGCGAGACCATGGCTGCATCTGCACCGCGAGCTTGTGCCGACGACATCCCACACTTGCATTCCCCGAGGCCCCAACCCCTCCCATGCACTCCCGGCTGGATACGAGGAATGCAGACGTGTTAATAGGCTGTTGGTCACCATGGCTGTATAGTCGCTGATTGGGGTGTGGGTCGACGACCGCGTCGAGCATCAGCCCACAGGTGCAAGTGAAGCTGTCATGCAAGCATCAAAGCGGTACAAGAGTGCCAGAGGCGTTGCACGCCCAAGTTGCCCATGGTCAATCTCTTCCATGCGCTTCTTTTTATACCTCTATCCGAAGTCGCCCTCCACTTCCGGGCCGCCTGACGCATACGAGTACATCGTCCGGGCCGGTCATCACTCATCATGCTCAGGCCTAGACGTTCTCAAAGAAAAACGTGGGCGAGCCGGGGACGGCATTCTCAGCCAGCGACACGGTAATCTCCACCTCCTTGCCGTCGGCCATGTTGACGCCCCTCTTGCCTCCCTCCTCGACAATCAACACGTCGCAGGCGACCAGGCCCGCTGTCCGGGACAGTCCAGGGACCATCTGCGCCAGCGTCTCCCTCTCGTCAAACGCCAGCTTCTGCTCCAGGACGACGCTGGCAGGCTCTCCCGACTGCAGACGCTTCTTCAGGCCCTGGACAAAGGGCATCGCCTTCTTCATCTCGCCCATCTTGGCGATCTTGCCGTTCAGCTCCTTGTCGTTAAAAGACCTGGACGTCGGGTCCCACATCTCCTTCAGCAACTCCATGTACTTGGCCTGCCACGACGGGAACTTGTCCGTCGTGTAGATGGTCAGCTTCTTGGGCTGCTTGGGGTCGAACGACACCTCCTTGCCCTTGGCCTTCTTCTTCAGTTGCAGACCCTCGGCCGAGTTGACGTTGGACGACGTGTTGCGGACGTAGTCTCTCTTTGCCGACAGGGCCGCATCGACGGGAGGCACCTCGGGGAAGCTGGCGTTGTGGATCGTAGAGCCCTTCTTCAGCACCTCCAACCATATGTACTCGGACCAGTGCGGCGCAATGACGGCCATCAGCAGGGCCTGCAGTTCAATGTACCGGAGGACCAGGTCCTTCTGCATCTTGATGCCGCCGGCCGAGCATGCCTCGCGATAAAAGTCGCGAGCGCTCGTCAGCTCGTAGAGAGCGGCCTTCAAGGCCAACTTGTAGTTGGTTTGGCGGTACTGCTCCATGGCCTCGCGCGCTCCGCTGTTCATCTCGTTGTTGAACAGCGCATCCTGGAACGAGTTGGTTTCTCCAGATCGCAGTTCGTTCTGCTCTCGGACCATTTCCTCGCACCACTCGCGCAGAGTGAACAGGCGCAGGATGTTGTTGTCGGCAACGTCCTCCTCGAAGTTGGCGTCGCTGACACCGTCTCCAGCATCGGCAATGGCGATTCGTGCCGCATCAGCACCGTACTTCAACGTCAACTCGCGCAGGGTCATGAAGTTGCCGGTACTCTTGCTCATCTTCTCTCCGTTCATCATCAGATGCCCGTTGGCACGGACACCACGGGGCCAGTACTCCGGAGGGAAGATGGCCAGGTGCACATACAGGAAAAACGTCAGATGGTTCGGGATCAGGTCCTTGCCCGAGCTTCGCACATCCAGGGGGTAAAAGTACTCGAACTCGCGGCGCATGCTCTCCAGGGTCTCCTTCGGAATTTTGGACGCCTTCAGCACGTCGTCGCTCAGCTCGCGGCGGCAGAAGATGTAGTCCCACACCTCGTCGATCATCTGGTCGGCTCCAATGCCGCCAATGCCCTTTTCGTGGCCAAACAGGTCCTTTTGCAGATAGTGGGCGATGGTGTAGTAGGCCATGTAGATGGTAGAGTCGCTCAAACTCTCAACCAAGAACTGGGGGTCCCACGGCAGCTTCGAGCCCAGGCCGAAGCTTCGAGCGCACGCCCACTGGTTCAGCCAGTTCAGGACGCCCTCGAAGCTGTTCTTGGTTTCCGTCGTCCACGTCTCCAAGCCCTTGCCGTCGGCGTTCCCAACCCACTTCAGGGCTGTCTGTTTCCAGGATTCCTCGCCGTAGTCCAGGTACCACTGGTCCAACAGCGCCACGATGCAGTCGTCGCCGGATCTGCTGACAACCTTGCGCTCGGGCTCCGAGTACGCGAAAGCCTCTCCGGCGCCAATCAGCTGGCTCCTGACCTTGGGCTTAGCCGTCTCGACTTTCTCGCCCTTGAAATCGCCGACCTTGAGGACACCCTGGTAGTAGCCCTCCTTGTAAGCCAGCTCCTTGGCCTCCTCCAGCTGCTTGGTGTCCTTGGGCGAGGCGATCTTCATTTTCTTGACCAGGAATGGGGCGCACAAATCAGAGTACGAAGGAGTGTCGATGATGGGGAAGATTTCTAGCTCGGCCCACTCCTTCTTGATGCCGTAGTAGTCGGCCTTCTTGGCCAGTTCCGTGATGGTAGCGTAGTCGTCGGGGCTGTCCGAGGGGACAGAAGTGACAACGCCAGTGCCCTTGGTGGGCAAGACATTATCCATGGGCAGCACCCGGACGCCCTCCTTGTGGCATGACAGGGGGGCATTGACCAGGGTTCCTACAATGTCCGAACCCAGAATTTCGCCAGCTTTCTCAATGACACCCTGCTTGGCCAGGATTCCTTGATAGGCCATGTTCCGGGCAGCTCTGTCCGTAACCAGGTAGTAAGACTTCTCGCCCGCCTTGAAGATGCCGTAGTTGATCTTGGGTCCGACGAAGCAGCACGTCTGTCCGTACATGGTCTCGGGCCTCAAGGTGGCAGGCACCAAGAATACGTCGGAGCCCTCCGGGAGCTTGCCCTTGATAGCCTCGGCAGCTTTGGGTGCCCACTCCAAGACCTTCAGCTTCAAAGCGGTATACTCTTGCGGGTTGACAGCCTCTCCTTCGGCGCGGTCGTGGTCCATACACGGCTGGCCGTCCTTGATGGAGTAAATGGTATATCTCTTGCCGAATTTGATCTTGTTCAGCTCCTTCAAGCGGTTCATCTGCCATCGAACGAAAGCGTCGTAGTAGGGGTTGGCGTCGGTGGTGACAAACGATCTCCGCCAATCGATTCGGCACCCCAGGTTGGTCAAATCGCGCATCGCCAGCGGCGGGAAGAACTCCAGCCAGTATTGCGGGTCGGCAAACAGATGAATCTCCTGCTGAGGAATGCCAATGGACTTCATAATCTGGAACTGGTACTTCAACTGGGCAGTCTTGGCCTTGGCTTTGCTCTTGTTGGTCGTGAACTTGGTGACATCCTCACTCTTCGCCTTGTTGGCTGCCGGGGCAGGCCTGTCCTCGGTGGCCTCCTGGTCTTCATTGTACCCCGTAAAGTCGCGGCCAAACAGCTGAATCTCGTTGACCAGCTTATCCGCGCACGCCTTGATGGGCATGCCCGTGCAGTGGAACGCCATCGGGAACAAGGCTCGCTTACCCTGCATCCTGGCCACGCCGGCGGCGAACTCGACTTTGCTGGCCGAAAAGGTGTGCCCGGCGTGCAGGACGCCGTTCATGTAGGGATACGGCATGCATCCAAAGAACTTAGGCTGTCTCTCCCGCAGTTCGGCGGCGGAAATGGAGTGCAGCGGCACATCCTGGGTTGAGGGAGCATCTTGCTCGAAGATGCGGTCTGCCGCCCACTTTTCCTGATACTTCTTCTCGACGGCGATCAAGGAATCTCGCTTCTCGGTCTGAGGGAAGTCAATAAAAGCGTTCGACAAAGTGACGGAAGCAATGCGTTCACGTACTCCTTTCAGCTCCTTGGTCTTGGGCTGGGACATGGTCAGGGCCTCCATCGCCTTGGATGTCGGATCCATTGTCGCAACGTTTTGCAGTGTAGTTGGCGGTATATGGCGGGAATCGGAAGGTCTCGTCGTATTTATGCGTTTACAACGCTCGTCGCTCGACTCCTCTGCGGATGCGAACTGCGCCGTGCTGACCTTGACTCTGGACACGGGCAATATTGAGTCACCAGGTGAGGTGAGGAGGGGTGAAAATCGATCGCGGGGTGCAGGTGTGGCGCGCTTCATCTGGTACCTTGTGGCGGTGCTCTGTGGCTGGCTGACTCTTCCAGCCTGGGCCTACGACGAGACTCGGTCATCTCCTACACCGGGCCCAGGAGTCACAACTGCACGGCACAATGTTCCCGACTCTCATCAGACGATTGGCCCAGTCGGCAAAAGAGCCCGTTGCGAAGCGGGCGCCGCTGACTGTGGCCAGCAACCCGTACCAGGCGAGAAAGATGTGGCCGCCGAACTTCAAGGACCTGAACCATCAGCAACAGCTTCGGTTCGAGAAGAAGTACAAGCGCCGCATCTTTCTCGCCAGCAGGTCGCCGAGGTGGGAGAAGGGCGTCAAGTTTGCGCAGCTCGCGACCATTGCAGGTCTGTTCTGTCCACGTCGTGCATCTCGAGGCGGGCGCTGATTCTTGCTTAGCCGCGCTGGTATGGCTGCTCTTCTACTCCGAGTTTGAATGGTGGGGGAAACAGTACAAGCCATCCGAAGAGGTTCGTTCGTCGAGTTAGTCGCTCAAGGGCCGTGTTGCTCACTTTCACCAGATGCGCCGGCATGCAGCCAACCTGTTCGGCGTCCTCGATCCCGATAAACGATACGAACGACGAAAGGATGCGCCCGAGACGAGCCCGCCCGCAAAGAGCCCGGATTCGGCGTCCAAGTGAGCTGTACCACGTCATGTCATATACCATTTTGCGGCGCTCGGCGTTATACCCATGTCGGATCAACATGTACGGATACCTTTGTCCCGATGTATCTATCGTTGGACTCCTGTCTCTTGAACTACATCCCTCTACGCTGCATCATCGCCCTGCCCAGCCAAAGTTTCCACTCATGCCGAGGCCCGAGGCCAACCCGGAGCTCCGCCCTTCGTTGACCGGCCGCTTCGCGACAGTCCCTTGCGCTCTTACGCCCGAGACGATGCGATCCAGGCCCGTTTCGATGACCACTCCTCCGATAATCATCTCCGACAGCGTAGCGTGCAGCGTCTCAAAGTTGAATATGAGGTCCAGCTCGCACACGTTCTCAAACAGCCTGTCCAGGGCCTCGACGTAGACTTGTATCAGGTCGATCAGGGCGAGCGGCGACTCGGTCGACGTAGATATCACGATGAAGTAGAGGGTCGCATAGTTGCGGTAGGTGACGAGTGAGGGCACGTCGTTTTGCTCCTGAGACGAGGTGTGCGAGGTGCCCGATGCGGCGAGCAGCGGCGGCAGGGGCAGAAAGTTGCAGGAGCCGGACGGTCGGTTCGACACGAGGGTGAAGATCTCGGATATCAGCCGCTGTTGAATGCTCGTTTCCTGGATCCCGCATGTTAGCCTGCGCCGGCACAGAGGGTGGTCCGCGCGTGACTCGCCAGCTGCGTGTAGAACTTGGTCAGCCGAGGCTGGCCCTGGCCGTTGAAGACCAGAAAAGCATTAATCATTGTCGAATGACGAGGCTGGGCTCGTCATCCTCGAAGCCTTGACGGCGCGGGATGAGCATGGTGGGGGGCTAGATGGAATCGAGCAGATGACTAACTGCAGCTCTGGCCAACCGCAGCTTGCAACAGCGCAACTTGACGTAGGGGAGGTCTATCGGGAGCAGCTGCGGCATCCCCTTCCTCCACCTCTGCCGCGGCCTCGACGGTGACGATCGGTCCCCGGGACAGCCGTCTGCGATACCCGCTTGTTCTCCTGTACACTACTGACCTGCTCACCCCCGCATCCGTCACACCTCGAAACGCCACGAGCCGATTCATCGTCATGTCTCGACAAGGCATAACCCAAGCTTCGCGGCTCGTCACACGCGCCGCCCAGAGCTCCAGCGCCGCCCGCGCCAGCGTCCGTCTCGCCCCATGCGCCGCCCGCACCGCCCGCGCCGTCTTGCCGCAGCCAATCTGCCCTCGGCGGCTGTTCACGGCGTCGGCGACCCGGGCGAGGGGCATCATGCCGGACACCGAGCATCCCGCCAAGGACGATACCGCAAAGGGGGAGCCCACGTACGGGGTGGTTGAGCTCTCTGATAGCAAGTACCATGAGCTGGCGGACGCCTACCTGGACACCGTGCTGGTCAAGTTTGAGCAGCTGCAAGATAGCAGGGAAGACATCGACATTGAGTTCTCGGTGCGTCGTCCCGGCGCCGAAAAGTCCACCACGTCTGCGCCCACGCTGACCATCTAACGTCCTGCCACAGGCCGGCGTCATGACCATCACGGTAGCGAACAAAGGCACCTACGTCATCAACAAGCAACCCCCTAACCGGCAGATTTGGCTCTCATCGCCCCTCTCCGGTCCCAAGCGCTACGACTGGTGCATCGTCGGCGAGGGCCAGGGTGAGAAGGAGGGCACCGGCTCCGGCAACTGGATCTACACGCGGGACGGCATGAGCTTGAACGAGCTCGTCCTCGAGGAGCTCGACGTTGTCATCGATGCGCCGGCCGACAGCTAGTGACTGCCGTTGGCAAGCGATGGTCTTTCAATCCTGTATTTTTTGGGCGCTGGTCTACCATGGCATGGCTTGCCCCAGCAAGACGATGTGATATCCCGTCTTTGTGTATTGTTATCTCTCAAGGTTTCCGTTCAAGCCAACGCGAAATCATGCAACACGCTGCGCCGTTGCGCCATGTCCTTCATCTGCGCTGAGCGGCCGATATCGTACATGTCGTGGTCAGTTGGTTGGTTGGTTCGTTGTTCGTTTCAGTGACGAGCATAGTCGCTTCGTCCACGATGATTGTGTAGAGCTGTCCCAGAAATAGACTTCCATGCCTGCTTGCCATGAGTATTGGCGTACTGTGGCGGACCTTTCTATATCAGAGGCTCAAGGGTGGCTGATTGATGTGAATACCGTAGTCGATCGAACAGCATCACCGCAGACACAACCTCATGCTCTTGTTGAGCATGGCAACCGTCATATCATAATGCCTCATGGCCGTCTCTTGCTCCCCCTTCATATCATTTCTATCCTCACATTAGCGCCCCCCCCCCTCCATTCTTCAACTCCCATATCCGTCCTTTCTGGTCTCGCGCACAACAGGCGGGCAACTCACCTCTGCTTGCTCTCGTGCACCATCCGCCTCCAGTTCCCCCCCTCCCGCGCCCGCTGCAGCCGCGCCTGCAGCAGGTTCTTCAGGATCCGGTGCTCCAGCCCCCTCTCCCTCGCCGCCGCCTGCACGAACCACAGCGTCCGCTTCGCGCCCTCGGCATCCCACGGCGCCGCGCCGTCCCCCTTGCGCTCCCGGAACGCCGCCCGCAACTGGTCCCGCGCCACGTACCGCGCCGGCGACGAGAACTGCACCGCCTGCAGCAACGCCCGGTAGAGGTGTCGGTAGGCGTGCAGAATGTCCGCTTCGGCACCCATGGCTTTGTTGTGGTTCACGTTGTGCTCCTCACTGCGCTGCAGGTGGTGAGTAAAGAGAGGTGGGACGTTGGTACGGGCCTTGAGGCAGGTGGAGCACGGGCCATGCATGATTCCGCACGGCAGACACAAGATGTAATACCCATGTAGGCCTCCAAAACGACGCTTTTGTTACTCACTGATCAGTTATTCCTGATTGGAGTTGTTGAAATACACTCGAGGTATCTATGTCTTCGCTCTCTCCTCATTCACTGTAGAGGCGATTACACTTCAACGGCGTCAACCGTGTGTTACCTCCCTACCTACCATAGGTACCTTTACTACCATCCTTTGTCGCAGTCTATGCGCCGCTCCTCAGAAATCAATCCCATCCCATCCCCACAATGCGCCGTATCGTTGCGATACCGTCCTGTGCTAGGTATGCACGTCTACCCTTGGCCTCTTCAAACCGCTCTCGCCTGGCCGTCTCATCGTTCAAGATGCCGACTCAGGCGAGCTGCGCGTTTCCGTATCCCGGAGCGACGTTGCGTCAAAGCCCCATGCCGCCGTCTATATGCAAAATTCTATTCACGCAAATGCACATGAGCCTCGCTTCAGTTGTTGCCGTTGCGGTTGCCCTCCTCTTGCTGCCCAAGCGGCGCATAACGGCCTTGACCACTACCGGTGCTGTCGTCGCGCCCTCGGCCGACCACTCTCGACAGCCAGCCGCCTATGCTTCGGTCTTCGTCACGGCTCGTCTGGATCTGTGACTTGTGGTCGTCGTCGATGTCGGCGCCGGGATCGAGGGATAGGCCGGGGATGACACTCGGCGCTCCCATGGCGCCACGACCAGAGTCAGCCGGCGATCCGACTCGCATACGAGATCCCGTCTCGGCGTGCATCGAGGGGGTGCCCACAGCTGTGCTGGCATCGCCAAATATTGAGTCCATGTCCTCGAGGCGGATGCCGCAAGTCTCCGGGTAAATGAAGTATACTGTTCCAAGTGTCAGTCGTTTGCTCGCCGTTTGCTCGCCGTTTCCTGTTATTCCTGTTGAACTTACCAATTACAAAACTCGCCACGCAAAAGAACGCGTGAACGAGGTAAAGACGCCACTTGATCCATTCCTGCAGAATTGGAGTCATCTCGCCGACGAGCCAGTTCGCAGCCCAGTTCGTGGCCGTCGACAAGCTGGCGCCCTTGGATCGGATGCTGAGAGGGAGAATCTCGGGAGGATAGAGCCACGGGACGGGTCCCCACGAGTAGCCAAACGCCGCGTTGTAAACCATGACGAAGAGCACCACCAGTCGCGGGGTCCACCTGATGTCGAGATAGATAAAGTAAGATATGAGAGACAGCGCTATGGCCATGGCCACTGCGCCGGAAAGCAGGATTGGTCGTCGACCCCATCGATCCACGAGATACCAAGGCGGAATGGTGGACAGGAGGTAAGTGATGCCATTTAAGCCAGTCATGAGGACGGCGTCGTGGCCAACCCAGCCTGCCGACTCGAAGACGTAAGGAGCGTAGTAGGAGATGACGTTGATGCCGTTGAGTTGCGCCAGCCCCTGGGCAGACATGGCAATGAAGACTCGGGTGCGGTACCTGCGGAACATGTCTGCGTACGTGCGCTCGCCTTCTTGACGCTCAAGCAGCACGTTCATCTTGATTTCGCGGTACTCCTCGCGCGCCTTGGGGCTGTGAATATCGCCGCCGCCGTACAGGTTTGCGATGACAACCATGCCCTCTTCATCGTGGTCGTTGTCGAGCAGCCATCTGAAAGTTGTCAGCAAATTTGTTACGCATGGCAATAGCCAGGCCTCCTCACCGTGGAGATTCCACTATGACCAAGCTTCCCAGGCCCAACAGAGCCCCCATAACACATTGCATCATTAGGGGTATGCGCCAGGACATGTTGCTCTCGATGAAGCCGCAGCCATAATCGACCCAGACGGATGTGGTATAGCCGATGATGTTGCCCGAGAACTCAATGCACGCCAACTTTCCGCGGTTGTGAGGGGGGGAAATCTCCGACTGATAGACCGGGACGATGGTCGACAGCATGCCGACGCCAAGGCCAGCAATAATACGCCCAAGCATCATAAGAACCATCGACGTAGCGAGGGTCTGGAGAGCGCCTCCGACGAAGAATATGCATGATCCATAGAGAATGGTTCGTCGTCGGCCGATGATGTCTCCGACGCGGCCGACAACTAATGAGGCAACGAAGGCACCAATCTCGAGGATAGCGACCATGGTTCCGATTTGGGCTTTGGACGGCTGGTTGAAGTAGTCGATGAAGTATGGGCCTCTGGGAGTCTGTGTATTAGTTTGAGTTTCTCAGTTGGCTCAGCATCGGTACCGGAGAGGATGCGACGAACGTAATGATGGCGGACATGACGCCTTGATCATAGCCGAAAAGAAAAACCCCGAGGGAAACAAATATGCTGGTGAAATAACTACAATGGCGATTAGCACGCATCGCCTGCATTCTGGCGACAGGGCGTCGGGGGGGATTGCGTACAGAAGGGCCTTGCCCGTCAGGCCGTGGATGGAGCCCGACCGTCCCGACATGATGGCGCCGATGCAGCGTTCAGCACGCGAGGGACGACGGGGTGTGACGTGAGGGACCTCGATGGCCTCTTTATCGATAACGCGGGATCGCGACCGGGAGCGTTCGTAACGATGTGGCGACCGGTCGTGGATGCGGACCTTCTTGTGATGCCGCGGCTGCCGCCTCTGGACACCGGCCAGCAGCTCCTCCTCGAGCTCGTCGGGCAGCTGAAGACGGACGGGGTCGTGGTCGTCGTCGTGTCGCTCGCCAATGTCGCCCGTGTCAGTCCAGGAGGACTCCGAGCCGGAGGAGGGTCGACGGAGCTGAGGGGCGTCGCCTCCCCGGAAAGAGAGAAGCGATGCCGAGTGGGAGTCCTGCTGGTCGTTGGCGGAGCGCGCAGGGAGGGTCCGCAAGGGAATGTTGGAAGGGAGACGGGAGGAGCTTGTGGGAGGAATTTTGGGCGGTCTTGGGGCTGTCAAGCAGCAGCGCCCACCTGCATTCAATAGAAGAGGAGGAGGGGAGGAGGGGAGAAGGGGAGCGCAGGCAGATGCGGAGGCCGAGAAGAGTGACGACGTCGGCCAGCGGCGGCACAGTCGAACTACCTGTACGGAGTCGGGTGACGGACAGGTGCCAGTCAGTCATCGACAACGGAGCGCCTGCAACAGCCGCAGCAGTCCAGGGTCCAGCCGAGGCTCAGACAACCCGGTCAGGTCCTTTCAGGTGCTGCAGAGCAGGTAGCAGCGGTGCGGATTCGCGTGCGGCTGGGGCCGGGAGAGGCGAGAGGCAGAGGTGTCGTCGGGCACAGCCAGTGGCATTCGTCGTGTGCAATACGGCGCTGCCAATCCGAGGCCGGTGCGGATGCGTCTGTCGCAGATGACCACTCGTGACAGCACAAGCACAGCGTCACCCGGGGATAGCCACCGAGGCCAGATGCACGATGATGCCAAATTGCGGAGCAGCGAGACGAGGGCGCACGTGGGCAGGCGACGGCGGCGACGGCGGCGACGGCGTTAGAGGTGGGTTCGTAACGGTTAAGCTATGGGCGGACAGGTCGGGAGAGGACGAGCCGCGGAAAACCAAGAATAAAGACTGACGATGGAGCTGAGCTGGGTTGAGTTGGAGGAGCACGAGATCACGTCCGCATGAGCAGGTCGTTTGATTGAGGCACGGACTACTTCGTACGTACGAGGAAAGGAGGCGACGCGTCGAGCCTTCCCAACACGGCCCAGCCCAGCCCAGCAAGTAAATTTTATTCATTTTGGGCTCATTTAACTGTTGCTGCAGTCCGTTTGCAGGCCAAAGAAAGGCGCCTGCATTGTACCAGCACATTTTCCGTGCAGGTCTTTAATATCCCGCGCGGCCTTGATAGGCGTGCATCATTGCCACTCCTTCCGTCCCAAGTCTCGAGGGCCCTATCACAGGACAGCCTGTCAGCCAGCGCGCCCCAGCCAGCGCCCATCAGCCTGGTCTCGTCCTCACGTGTTGAAGCATCACGTGTCGATGCTTGGTGCGTCGTCAAAACACGGACAGCGGTAGCGCCACGTAGCGCCAAGTGCGTACTTCGTAGTTCGAAGCACGACCAACGACAAATCTTTATTGATCAATCTTGAGATTGTCGGCCGGCCGGCCAGCACGGCATCATTGCTGGCTAGATTTTTATCCTGCAATGTCGCTGCAGGACTTGCATGGCTACACAAGACCGAGAGTTGTCCAGCGCGTCTGCATGACGGGCTCTCCCAAACTTCAGTCGCTACCCTTTGCTTCGTACACTCTAATAGGATGGTAAAACCCTAGCGCGTATGGAGAACTTGCCCCACGATAACCGTGTAATTACTACGGAGTACTCCGTATATATAACAGTATTGGTCTGTCACCATAAGATCCCAATCCTCGATTGAAGCTATCACGATGGCAGCGGCCCCTGCGGGGTTTATTGATGTAGTTTGTATGCCTCTCGTCTTCGAGTGCTGGTCACTATGGCCTCATAGACCTTGCCTTTGGACCGACTCTTCGTGCCAAAGTGGCGATGGTTATAGAGGGTATTTGAAAATAACCAGTGGCTTCTATGACTGTTGGAAGTCTCCAACCATCAGGGCCGGCCTTCAAAGAGCAGGGATCGTATTTGAACAGCCGTTCGAGGAATATCAGCACATTCGTACG
>NRSZ01000126.1:0-11315 GCA_002901185.1 Tolypocladium capitatum
CGGCCTATCGGGCCGACCGTGATTCCGGGTGCAGCTGAAATAGCACTAATCTCAATAATTTTAATCCCAATCAGCCCTCTTGCGAATGTACTGCGCGTAGATAGGGTATGTCTGGTACTCGAACTCGTCGACTACCTGCGATGTTGTTATCACGTGACCTCGACGCCCAGTTGCCTCAGTCTCCTGGGCAATAACTCCACAGGCCGGGATTGGCGTCGCTTCAGTGTGCGGCTTCCCAGGACGTTGCGCCCAAAGGCCTTCAGTCAAACACGACACGATATACCAACGCAAGGTATCTAGCCAATGTCACGTCAAACGCCATCGTATACCTCTCCATCGCATTCGCTCTGCTTCTCCCTCTCTGACATGGCCAGGAAGCCACTTCAATAGCCAGACGTCGAGATTTGGTTGACTTGGATTATGATGCTTGGCTGAGGCTGCAATGCGGAGAAGCTCAAATCGTATACGATCGCGCCGTTATCCCACGAGATATCCACGGACCGACATGCCGATCCGTAGTTGACTTTCCATCGCCTTCCGGCGCAACACCCTCATCCTCCGAGCTCCATTCATCGTCAATCCATTCACGTATACCTCGCTCGGCAACCGGGTACCCGTCCGCATCGCGCAGCCATTTGAACATGTTTCTCGTCAGCGCCTCTGAGCAATCCCTATCACGGTCAAGCTTGTCGTAACGAATGGCGATATCAGCAACAGGCTGTCCGTTGGCGTGACTGACTTCCGATGGGCTGCTGTGTGGATCTTGGGCAACTTTCACATCGCCCTGGCAGTCCCATGCCCAGCCCGAATATACAAGCCCGTGGCGGCCGCCACAAGAAGCGTGCAATTGTACCTCCAGGATGCAGTCCTTTACGGCAGTCGCTCCAAATGGCGGGAAGGGAACAAGTGGCGGTTCGCTGTGGTGGTCGGCCTGTGACAAGAACATGAGCCGCGCTTCGTCCGCTCGCTGGACTGTCTCCACGTGTGGCGGATAGTCTGCTACAGCCCGCTAGACGAAGGAGACGAACGATTTAGTCCACGCAGCTGAATGCAGGTCGATGATGTATGCGACTGGGCGGGCCCATTTCATGATATAGCCCTAGATTCCTACGAGTATGGCGCCTAGCCACAGAAAGCCCAGATTAGGAGATCTCTGCAGTAACATACTCGCCAAGACTGGAGGTGCCTGGGCGGCTGGCTCGTCAATGATGGCGAATGCTCCCTGCATCCAAGCACCACCGACGTTGCATGGTATATCCGGATCAACGAAACTGCTGCTCAACAAAGACAACATCCCTATGGTATTGCAGCTCATTGTGAGCACCTGTTGAAAGTCTGTGGTGGAAGTGGGAAGCTTGCGGTGTCCTGTTCAGGCTGGGTAGCAGTTTTGTGCCGTGTGTGACGCGCCGCGTGGCTTGTGTAGCTAGCTTATTAGTCAGGGACTCGGGTGTGGCTTATGCGGCCCAGCGACAATTGTTCTGAGCAGCGTCAAGGCGGGCGAAGAGGGGCCGATGACGCCGGGTCCAGGCAGGCCAGAAGCAACCTTGGCGCTAATAACGCACTCCCCTGAGAGCACGGGCTCTAAGCACTACGCGCCCATGCTCTGGCTGCCTAAATGTCTCCTCATCTGTGGCTATAAGTAGAAACGATGCCTTTTGTGAAGCGGTTGGACATGGACATGTTGACATCGGAATCAAACAGCTAAATCCGCTCTGTTGCGGCTCACGTTACGTTGTTGCGAGAACTGATACCCTTTTGGCCAGGCACGCTCTTGCTAAGACAATATGATCAGCTCCGGAAAAGCAGGAAGTCCGCGCAGCATCTGCGGACATTACAACGAAGTTCACCGCAGTGAGACATGTGCGGCAAGAGGATGCCGCAAAAAGATCAAAGTTTGCGGTAGCACGATACACTCGTGGATGCATATGGACGGCACCTTTGAAGATTGGACTGGTTGGGTGGTTTGTCGGCCTTGTCCCGACCATGGACGAGAGGCCAAGCATGTCGACTATAGTAGCTGTCCTGTTATTGCTAAGAACTCAGACGGCTACCTTGTCATAGTCCAAGAAGGTGTTGTGGACTATTGACCCGCACGACGGCTCGGCAGAGGATCCTATTACTGTGGATTGGGTACTGGAATCCTTGAGTTGAGTGTTGACGTCCTTGCTACGGGCTCACTCTTTGGTCTAAACCTCTTCCGCTACGAGCGTGAGCCTGAACGCAGATGGACTGTGATACGACATGGCATTTCTGGACGCTCTACCTGTCCCTCCTTATTCTCCTGCAGATGTGCTTCTAGATAGTCCCACAATTCCCCAGAACTGCCCCTCAATCCTCGTTCCAGATTCCATTAATCATGGCGTCGGCCACCTCGGTGAACTCGTCCAGGTGGAGCCCACGCGTGTGGGCGATGCGGATGACATGAGACGTCGCGTTGAGCGATTCGACCTGCCCCCTGCGGTCGTAAACAACGCACACGACCTGGTACAGAAGCTTCTCGATGGGGAAGGACCGCTGCGCACGGCAAATATAGTGGGATATGTTCTCGTAGAGGCTCATGACAACGATGATGTCGACTACGGGTGGGACCGAGTATTCGCTTCCGATCGCGGAGTGCGGGTTGTCCGACTCTGGGTCATTATACAGGTCGTCGGTGACCTGGCTGTTGGCCTCCTCTTCCCAGCTGGCGGTGTGTAACTCGTCGTGGTCGTCATGTAGGAGTGCCGAAGGCATTGTGGCCAGATGATACGATACCATTATCTCGATAAGCGGGTACCTAACGGTCGACATCTCGATCCGCGCTTCAAACAACACCGCTGTGGCCAGTCTGGCTATTTCGACATTTCGACAGCCAGGCCAGGCAGTCTCGTGGAGGTTGCTAGCGCAATGTACGGCGACTTGGGAGTCAAGCTGGTGCGATGCCCTCCCCACCTACGCGGTGGCTGAGCAAGAGCTCTAACTCTTCATCGTAGGTCCAATACGCCAAGAGGACGCAGAACCTCGCGCATCTACCGCCTTATTAGACCGAGATGGTATATATAGTAACGAGAGAAGTCAGGGACCTCGATAAGGATGTCACTAACCTCCTAGACCTTTAATCCGGCTACGGACTAGGCTATCGCCTATATATTGCCGGTGAACTACCTCTCGATACGACGGAACAGGCGATACCTACTCGCGTACTACCGAACCCGGATGGATAAGCTCGAGGAGCCAGTATAGAACGGGTCCGACGTCTTCGATCTGTCGGGATAATAAGTACGCGAGTTAAACAGCAGTACTAATAGCGCTTAGAGTAGCCTTAGTCCCTAGGAAGAGGAATGTATACGGTAGTATAGTGACCTGCTAGCCGCGTATAAGGGCCAAAAGATAGACATCGACCTTACCGGAAGCCCCGCGCCGCTGCGCGATCCGTTTATAGACGTCCGGGTACTTAAGGATACTGTAGAGATATAGACGGAATACGGGCACGTGCCGCGGCTCCCCCTCGACTATGAAATTGATAACTAATAGCGGCCTTATAGTGCAATTACCCTGACTAAGAATGGCTAGTTCTATGTTGGAGACGTGCAACGATTAGTTGCTCAAGGCTATCTGCGGAAACTGGGCTAGGACGGCCTACGGGCCGTTGCTCAGTGTCATCTGATTCTCGGTCAAGTCTGCGGCTATGAAACAACGCGACCGTCGTGTCACGACGCCAAGCGCTCGATGCAACGATATTATTCATAGGAACCGAAGGGAGGTTGGAGAGAGGGCCGCTTCGCGGTAGAAGACTCCGCCGAGCGGCATATGCAAGCAACCTTGTCAAGGCGGGAGTCACGCGGGCATACAATGACGTTTAGGGGCGGCAGACGGGTGCCACAAGGAGTGGGAACAATGGGACGGCGTTGCGTTACACCGACGAGCATCGGGGAGTTGGGCGTCAGAATGCCCAATCGCGATCAACCGTCATTGCTCGACCCCGGGTCTGGACTCTGGAGTGCCCAGAACAGGTGGCATCAAGGATTGCGCAAGACGAGGGGCATACCGGAGCTCCGAGGGTTGTGTATCCTCGTGTGTACGAAGTAAGAGACTTCTGTACGAGTCCGGCAGGGTTGTGATTTAGTCATGATTTAGTCACGGTTTAGTCACTCTTTGAAAGGTATAAATACGAGTAAGTTGTACCAAGCCAAGTTGTACATGGGCCTATTCCTAAATGCCTAGCTATTCAATAAACGGGTTTATGGGATATAACACTCAGGCAATGGTGGGTTGCATGCATTGTGCGTCAACGCGATGCATGGCAGTGTGGGGTAGCGGATTCCAGCGACTGATTGGCTTCCCGGACTTGTCCTGTCTTCATCAACACGCCACATACTTCGTCCGTCGTCCCTGGAATGGACCGACCGATCGGAGCAGCCTCCTGCAAGCAGCCTCCTGCAAGCATCTCAAGCGATATTCGATTCGGTGCCTCGTATCCCATGTGCTTCCCATAGCAAACGGCTGTCGGGGGAGCTGGCGGTTGGCCCACGGCCTAAATGATGCAATAAAGACCTCTCATGAGGTCGTTATCACGCCCCTCCCAAACCTAATGTGATAAGGCTGAATGCTCTCCGCTTGCATCCCACCAGGAACCTGAGTCGCAGCGGCGCCGCCAAACTCTTCCGTCCGTTCCATCGCCTGCGACCCTTCATTCTCCTCATCCGGCTCCTCCAACGACTACCGATGCGACGCTGTTAGACGAGGGACCCCGTCCGCTCTTGGACAACCTTCCGGCATCGGCGTCAACAATGTCAAGCTCCATCCTGGGCTTCTCCCCGTGGAGACGGAGGGCGTCCAGCCTCTCCTCCCATCGAGAGCAGCCGCCCAGCGACGGCACAGAGAGCCTCAACCACTCCTCCCAGCAGCAGCTGTCGTCCTCGGTGGGCTCGCAGAAGGGATTCCGGGAGCCGATCCGATCGTATATCCATGCGTCGATGCGGGAACAGCTGGGTGAGCCAGCCTGATCTTGTGACCATGACCACAGGTGCTGACCGGAGAGGTAGTACCCGTCGACAGCGAGCGGAATGCGCGCACCGTCCGCGAGGACACGGCCGAGCTGGCTAGCTATCTCCTTTACGATGGCTCGGCTCAGCAACGGCCCTCATTCTTGCATCGCTCCAGATCATCGGTCCCGGATTTCCCCGGGCCGGAACACGACGGCGCCGAACGGACCGACGACGATGCGTGTCCCTCCCAACAAACGATTCACGAAGCATCGGAACCGCCGTCACCGGCACCGGAGGACGAAGGTACCATCGAGGCAGTAGAGGACGACGGGCCTTCTGTACTATCCAATCTTCTCAAGAGGTCGCCACCGCAGTCGGTGGTTCCCGACGCGCCAATTTCATCGGTCGAGGCGCGACGCATCGAGCCGAAACGCCCAAGGCGGCCTGACCCGCACCAATCTGAGCCACAGCGGCGACGCGAGAGCCCCGAGGTGGTCGTCACCGAGGAGACACCTCTACTGAGCGGCGCAGCGGCCGAGGGTGCCTACGGCAATGCTGCCGAGATGGAGGGACAGAAACCTTCGCCTGGGAGAAAGTGGCTCCGTTGGATCGTCGAGCGGGGCCACAAGATCGAGGGCCGTGTCGTTCATGCCGCTGCGGTGGCTGTGAACCCTCGCCGTTGGAACCGCAAGGCAATCTGGCAGAATGCAGTCGTGGACCCCGTCTCCTGCCTCCCTGCCGTGGTCGTGGGTCTGCTTCTCAATATCCTGGATGCTCTGTCTTATGGTGAGTCCCATTCCCACATGTCTCTGGGCCTATGTTTGCTGACCTACCAAGGCATGATACTGTTTCCTCTCGGAAGCCCGATATTTTCTCACCTGGGATCGGCGGGCATCTCAATCTACTACGTCAGCACAATTGTTTCCCAAGTCATCTTCTCCTCTGGGAGCATTTTCAAGGGAGCGATCGGCTCGGAGCTGGTACGTGCTGTAGTATATGCCTATTGCATTTTTGTTTCGACTAACTGGGGTGTAGATAGAAGTCGTGCCCTTCTTTCACAACATGGCCCATAAGATCACCAAAAGGGTTGGCCCAGAGAACCCAGATGCTGTGATTGCGACGACCATAGTGTCGTATGCCGTGAGCTCCATGATGACGGGCATCGTCTTCTATCTCATGGGCAAGTTCAAGTTCGGCTACATGGTTGGCTTCATCCCGAGACACATCCTAATCGGCTGTATTGGCGGAGTCGGGTTATTCTTGATCGCCACCGGGTTCGAGGTCTCGGCGCGACTGCAAGGCAGTCTCAAGTATAATCTCGACACGCTGAAGAAGCTGATGGAGTCCGACACCGTGCTGCTCTGGATCTTCCCCCTTGTTTTGGCAATCATTCTATTCTACTGCCAGGCGAAGGTTCGAAACAAGTACTTCCTACCCCTTTATATCATCGCCATACCCTTCATCTTCTACATCTTTGTTGTATCAATCGATGTCTTGGATACCGACAGTCTGCGCGACCACGGTTGGATTTTCCAAGGTCCGCCGCCGGACGAGCCTTGGTGGTACTTTTACACCCTATACCGTAAGTTGCCTCCCGTTTCCGAGAACGTGTCGGGATACATACAGGGCTAACGAACGGGCAGAGCTTCAGCTGGTACGCTGGGATGCGGTTGCCGAAGTGATTCCGGCGATGCTCGCCCTGACCTTCTTTGGCATTTTACATGTCCCGATCAACGTGCCAGCCCTGGCACTCAACTGCGGCGAAGACAATGCAGACCTTGACAAGGAGTTGAAGCTCCATGGCTATTCCAACTTTCTGTCAGGCTGCTTCGGCAGCATCCAAAACTACCTAGTATACGCCAACACCGTCTTCTTCATTCGGTCGGGTGGCGACAAGCGGCTTGCGGGCTATATCCTGGCCGTTCTCACGTTTGGTGTGATGCTGGTTGGCCCTTCCATCATCGGGTTCATTCCCGTCATGATGGTTGGAACGCTCATCTTCGATCTCGGTTTCGAGCTGCTCTTGGAAGCCGTGTGGCTTCCGCGCAAGAAACTCAAGCTGGCCGAGTACCTCACCGTCATCGTGATTGTCCTGGTCATGGGAGTCCATGACTTTGTCGTTGGCATCGGCGTCGGAATCCTCCTGGCGTTCGTCTCGCTAATAATCCAAACGTCGAGGGTGTCGGCCATCAGGGGCACGTACGACGGCGACATTGTCACCTCGACCGTCCGGCGCAACCCGTCACAACACCATTACCTGCACCAGGTTGGTCGGCAGATTTACATCATCAAACTTACCGGCTACTTGTTCTTCGGCACCATTGTCAGCGTCGAGGCGAAGATCCGGGCAATCCTGGATGACAGCGCGTTCGCGAAGAAGCCCATCAAGTTCCTCATTCTGGACTTGTGGCACGTCAGCGGCCTCGATTACTCTGCCGGCGAAGCCTTCAACACGGTCAGCCGACTCCTCGACAACAAAGGCGTGCTCTTCGTCCTCAGCGGCGTGGATGCGGAAAGTCAGCTGGGACGCAGTCTTCGCGCCGTCGGCCTCGGCGCTGATGAGATCGAGGTCATGATGCTGCCGAATCTAAACTCGGCCCTGGAGAGCTGCGAAAACGAACTTTTGAAGACTCTCTATGCGAGGCAGGAGGAGTTGAACTCGACGAAGCGGATCGCCACGGCAAACCTCGACGTTCCAACCGCCACAACCACGGCAACGTCGACCTTGTCCTCGTTCGACCCGCTCTTCAACTCGCCTCGGCAAAGCCACCTCGTCAAGGCGGCGCGAGAAGCAATCATAAGCGTGGAAGTCCAGCGGCCATCGAAATGGCAGAGCTTCAAAGAGCCGCTACGGCTCATGCTTCAAATCTTCCAGGGGCTAAGCGACAGGAACGAGGACTTTTGGTTCCAGGCGACAGGCTACTTCAAAAGGAAGGAATACGCCGTCGGCACAGTGCTCTTCCAACGCGGCGAGCAAGCCAACGGTTTTTACCTCGTCGAGCGTGGCATCCTCCGTGCCGAGTACGACTTACCACAGGGGTGGCTCTGCGAGAGCATCGTGGCGGGGACCACCTGCGGTGAGCTGCCTTTCTTTTCGGAGACGGAGCGGACGGCAACGGTGCAGGTGGACAGGGACTGCGTGGTCTGGCTGATGGATAGGGAGTGTTGGGAGAAGCTTCAAAGGAACGAGCCGGATGTGGCGAGTGAGCTCTTGAGGATCTCGTTGAAGCTCACGAGTGAGCGCATGAGCTCCATCACGTCGTACATTCTGGCCATGGCTGGATAGGGGCAAAGGATGCAAGTCTGTACAGCTACGCACTTGGGGGGCGGCTTAGCGTCGCTGATTAGGTTGAATGAAGCATCGAACAGGCTGAGAGAGAAGCTTCTCACGATGGCCAGTGGCGGTTCGAAGTTTGGTCTGGAGACAAGTTCATTCTTGTTATTAGTAAGCCGGCCATGGCCGGTCTAGGGCAGTCCTCCGACGGTGAAGCTCCATCAACCGTTGCGCATCATCGTGATCAACCTTCAGCTCCGCCGAGAACAGGCGGGTCTAGGCGTCGTGTGAATATCCGCCATTCCGATCCACTCGCCTTGATGAGCTATTTATTCCTGCAGGACGCGGCGCGGCGACGACCAATACGCCATTCGCCACCTTGACGGCTAGGGGCGCACAAGATATCACGCACCCGCGAGTGCTCGCTCCATGAGCACATGTGGCCAAAAATACGTGGGAAATGCGACAGAGTCTACGTTCGATACTGGGCAGGTCAAACCGGGTAAAGAAGCGCACACGGCCGGCACAGCGGCGACGAAATGCAACCTCGACGTCTCGAGGAAAGGCAGAGAGGGCGGCAGAGGAAGACGAAGCCTTCTTCCAGGACAAACTCAGCGACGTGGGGATATCGCCACTACTGGAAGAGGAGTTGACGCTGCGGGATGTGGTTCAGGCCATGAGGTACATCCGGTCGAGGATGTTCACCCCCGTGCCGGCGACGGGGCTCAAGTCTACGAGGGCAGCCGAGGTGCTAAACTACAGGTTGTCGACGCCGCCGATGGTGACGCTGGGACACCTGGAGGCGGTGCTCAGCGCGCCGACAAGGACGGAGAGGGAGGTGGTCGAACTCATGGGCAGGGGCGTGGTGCGGAAAGTGAGGGTCGAGCGGAGAGGCGGCATGGGCGAGGGGCTGATGGAGTCGTCGGACTTTGAGGACATGGTCAGGAAGAGCGACGTATCGGACGAGACGGCGGACAGGTTCGTCGAGTTCCTGAGGGCGCAGCCGACGTCGCAGACGCTGTCAAAGGGCGAGCTGGCGAATGCGCAGGCGGACGAGCTGGTGAGGGCAGGCTTCCTGACGAGCTCCGGGCAGGCCACGCCGGGAAACAGGCTCGACGTGCGGCCCGAGGACCGCACGACGCTCACGTCGATCCAGCACGTCTCACGCTTCGCCTCGGGCACCGTGTCCGCCGTCGGGGGCGCAAACGCGGTCCGCCTCGCGGGGGGCGGCGGCGGTTCGTACGCGTCGGCGTCGTCGGCGTCGTCGGCGTCGAGCTTCTTCCGCATCTCGGTGCCGGGACACGGGCGGTACCTGAAGCTGGCCGAGGGCGCGGCGGTGGCCTGGCTGCGCGACGCACTCGGCAGGACGAGATGGGGAGAGGGGCCCGAGTCGTGGGTGCGGGAGCGGTTCGAGGGCGGAGGGCTGCGCGGCGCGCGCTGGAGGCAGTTTTGGGGCGTCGAGTGGGAGTGGGTGCTCGGGCAGGCGGTTGGGCTCGGCGTCGTCGAGGTGTTTGACACGGGGAGCGTGGGGAGGGGGGTGAGGGCTCTGGGAGGGTGAGTGAGGGCGAGGGCGCGGGCGAGGGCGAGGGCGAGGGCGAGGGCGAGGATGATTGATGTGCCTGGGGGCATTCCGCATGCCGCCGGGTGCAGCATCCCGGGCGCAGCATCCCGGGCGCATCGCCGCCGTCGAAACAAGCCACTGCAGCACTGCAACAGTCCTGCCTCATCACGGGTGCTTCACGCGGCCCGGGCCCGTGCCTGGGCCCGGGCTTCCGCGCCGTCGCCGCCGTCGCCGCCAAGCCCGCCTCTGGGGTGTCCGTCGTGCGAGGGCAATGCGCAAGGCCCAGGGAACAGCCTTGGGCATGTCGCCAGCCTCGAAGCTGCGGGAGAGGACTTGATGGGGGCGGCATCCAGCGCTCGGAGAGGCGGGAACAGAGGGTCATGGGTGGGCACGCGCACGAGGCCCGGAGCGTCGAGCGCGACGACGGGCTTTGCATGCCGTGAGACGAATGCGCACAGGCTCGGACCTTGCATGATGGGCTGCACACAGACGGCCAAGAGGCCGAAGAGTTGGTCGGGAACGCCATGATGGATGCGGTTGCCTTGCAGCAAGGCCGGTTTGATGGGGTGGGCTCGTGGAGGACGTGCCGACGGGTAGGAACAAGGTTATTGAAGGCAAGATGCCTTCGATAGGAAGGATCTGGAACGCAGAGAGGGCGCAACGAGCCCCGGCCTCGATGCGAGAGGTCCCCAATGACGCAGCCGTGGTATGACAGGAGGCAAGCATGCCTGGCATCGACAGGACAATGCCGTAGCATGCATTTCCGATCCGAAACGGCTCCCGGTACAACAGCTGCTGTCAGGCACGAGTTGCCGGCTCGCGGCAGGCCCCGAGACTCGGCAGATGCCGAGACTCGACAGCCCGGGCCCGCGTACTCCGTACTCGTGCCGGCATCGTACGCGCGCGCAACAGGCGCATGCCATCTGCATCTGCGCGGCCGGAGCGGCACGGCAGCGGCGTGCAGTCGACGGCGCGGCGAGACTACCAAGTACCGGCGTTGGGGCATCCGTCCCCGGTGCCAACGGCGCGAACAGAGCGATGCAACGCTGCGACCTTGCACTGCAGCAGGAGCAAGAGCACTAGTGCCGCCTCGGCGCTGGCTGCAGGGGCCCGGGGCGGCAGGGCCTGTCTCCCGACGGGCTCCCAGTTCGACGGCCGCCGGGGCCGCTCGGGCGTGCCCAGACATCTTGGAGCACGGTACGGAGTACGAGCACTCGTACGAAGCGCCGTACGAGCACTCGTACGAGCGCTCGCGCGCGGACGCGACGGCGGATGGCCGTTCCGCGCATGCGGACGGGCATCCTTGCCGGCGTCTGCGAGGGGCGTCATGCATCGAAATTGGCCGGGCGAAAGGGGGAGCGAGGACGGGGAAGGGGGGCGCGAGGACGGGGAAAAGGGGGAGGCGAGGCGCCAGAACACGCGACCGGACAGACACGACGTGGCCAGGGGACGAGGCGGAGGCCTGGAAGGGATTGGGGAGGGATTGGGAAGGGAGGGATGGGGAGGGATGGGG
>NRSZ01000127.1:0-38426 GCA_002901185.1 Tolypocladium capitatum
GGAGGAGGAGGAGGAGGAGGAGGAGGAGGATGGCCCGGGCTGGACCCGTGACCTACGATCAGCACGGCTGGGGAGCTGGCGACTTGGGGACACAGCGCAAGCAACCACTGGAGGCTGTTGGAGGGAGGTTGGCGCAGGTGGGTCTGGGGATCCATCTCAGTGGGCCGCTACCACTTCGCTCCGCCACCGGCCGACTGGCGGCAGAGTACCACCGGCGCCGCCGAGTCAGTGCCGGGCAGAGTTATGCTCGTAAAGCCCTCATATCACATCCCGGACGGGGGTGGGCCAGGCACGATGACGGCCTGCCTCTGCGGCCCAGGCAATGCAACGGCCGCCGAGCAGAGAACGCGAGGCAGGACGGGCCTGGATGAAGGCTCCTCGCGACGCCGCGGGCATGCGCATCGAGGCAGGGACCTGGACGACAACCAATGAAAGTATACAGGCTTGACGTCTCCCCGCGGGGTACGAAGTAGCGTCGCCTCAATTTGAGAAATACCGTAATACCCCCACCTCCGTGAGAGTGCTGCAGCTGTCCGCACGACCGCCGTCCGGTGCCTCGCCTCTCGGTCAGCTCGAACCTCTGCAACGCTGCCGTTAGCCACAGCCACAGCCACAGCCACGGCTGGGGAATTCTTCGGCTCCATGGCACATGACGTCGACCTCTGCCAACAACGCTCGACGTCGCACCGCCTATCTTGTAACCAGCCTTTGAGATACACAATTATGGAATCATACTTCGTACAGCCGCTGTTCCTTCAGCTTACATGGTGCTGCATGCAATACCAAGTTCGGCTAAAGAGATGCCTGTCCTGCGCTACAATTGCCGCTAAGCTATATCGGGTACGCCACCTTCATTCCATCTATGAACGAGTACGAGTACGAGTACATCATCAGCATCACTATCAACATCGCCACCGAAAACATCGCAGTGATCGAACGCATCACAGGCCAACGCCGGCCAACGCAGGGTATCGCAGGAATCGTGGAGCGCTTTCTTTCAGCTTTGCTTACGCCTATGCCGAGGACCTATGTTAGCATTGGGTATTTGTGTGGGACCCCTTTATCTAAGCTTAGATGCGGTCTTGCGGTGCGGTAGCTCTTACTAAGCGGTATTCGAAGCCTCGTTAGCTCCATCTACAGGGCTAGCCTAGGAGAGTTCCGCACTCCTCGTACGACTAAAGGAGTCGCTGGACTTAATGAAAGTCGTAGACTTTGCCGATGTAATGACCATATGCCGGAACGTGGGGTTCCTAACACGATGCACAGCCCTCACCTGCAGGGATTCGTACAGGGATTCGCCGAGGGATTTACCCCTGCAAAGTCATCTCTTTGAATGTTCTCAGCCTTGTGACTGGATGACGCCAATTGGATGTGTTTCATCCAACTCTGCCCCGCTGCGGGACCGGCGACCACCACAAGGCTGGCCTCGCCCAAAATTTTCTGGAGCTCCATCTCAATCCCACCCAGTCGACGCTGCCTCCAGGATTCTTGACAAGAGCATTGACTGGCGATCGAATCGCTCGCCTTGAAGTCTGCTCGATCCTCACGAGGCAACCTTTGAGGATGGAGTCTTCACCGAATCAGGTCAAGGTCATCTTCACCACCAACGAGCCGGATCTGCAACTCCCCGAGTCGAAGCAGCAGCTGCTCGTCCCTGCAGGTCAGTCAATCCTCTCCCAAGCACATCCGAGAGCATGCGAAAGTGTAGAGCAATGCTGACTGTTTCAAAGACATCAAGCGCTATGGCCTCTCGCGAATTCTCAACTCCGAGTCCATGCTCGACACCTCGTCGCCAGTCCCGCTCGACTTCCTCGCCAGCGGCACGTTCCTACAAACAAGCATTGAGGATCATCTATCGGCAAGCGGCCTATCCTCTGAAACGACGCTGACCTTGCAATACGTCCGCAGTCTGCTGCCGCCCGTGTACGAAGCAAGCTTCCAGCACGACGATTGGGTCAGCAGCGTGGACGTCCTCTCGTCGACTTCCGCAGGGGGCAAGCTCGCCAATGGCGCCAGCTTCAACGAGAGGGTTGCCAGTGCATCTTACGATGGGCTCGTTAGGATATGGAATCCCTCCGGGAGTGCCGTCGCCACGTCATCGGCTGGCCGGGCAGGTGGCCACACCCAGCGCATCAACGCCGTTCGGTGGTTGTCGCCGACAAAGCTCGCATCGGCAGGGCTCGATAGGAAGGTCGTTGTGTGGGACTACAAAGAGTCGGAAGACGGCTTCTCAGGCTCTCTCAAGTCCAGCATGGAGCTCTGGGGCCACGCGAAGAATATCAACAGCGTCGAGGTCAACGGCTCCACGAAACGCATCCTCACAGCCTCCTCCGATGGCCGTGTCGGCGTATGGACGTCCTCCAAGAGGGTCGCGCCTCAGGCCGACCCCGATGGTCTACCTTCTGCCCACAGCACCAAGCGGGCCAAGCTTTCCGCCGCAGCTGGTTCTACCGCCCAGCGCGGTCCTCTGGCTATGATGCCGATGCACAACGACGCCGTCACTGCAGCAATTTTCCACCCCAACGACGCTACTGTGGCATACTCGGCGTCGCAAGACCACACAGTCAGGACTATTGATCTGACCACGCAGAGAGAGGTGTCGAGGTTAACGACCATGCACCCGATTCTCTGCGCGGCAGCACTCGCAGGCAACTCGCTGGTGGCGGCCGGTTCATCGGCGAGACACATCACTCTTTTGGATCCTCGCGAGTCTGCGGCAGCAACCGCGGCCATGACTCTCCGTGGCCACGTCAACATGGTCGTGTCACTGTCGGCCGCGCCAGAAAACGACTATTCGTTGGTATCCGGCTCACACGACAGCACATGTCGGGTGTGGGATCTCCGCAGCGTGCGACCTGGCACATCTGAGGAAGGCGGCGGTCGTGTGAGCGAGCCGGCTTACACGATTGGGCGGGAATGGCTCAAGGGGAAGAAGCTCCCGCCGGCAGGAGACGGGGCCAAGGTGCTCAGCGTTGTTTGGGATAAGACATGGGGTATTGTGAGCGCAGGAGAGGACAAAAGGGTTCAAATCAATCGCGGGAGAGGTCTGCTTGCTTCATAGATGTTACAGATTTGGAACATATCCAGGAGTCAAAAATGTAAAAGGGTATTCAGGGGTACAATTCTTCTTCTTCAAGACTTTCCCTCTGGCGGTTCGATATTCTCGCAAGCCCTGGCCAAGTACCGATACCTCCCGCTCACCAGCTTTGGATGCAGATGGGGCATGACCTCCGCCTTAAGCCTTGCCTTGCCGTACGGCATCTTCTCGGCTGTGATGGCATCCAGAATATACGAGACAACGGTGTTTATCTGCAGTGGCGGATCGCGCAGCAGCTTGGCGATGGACTCGGGTGCGAGGTCCTCGTTGGTGTGCCAGATATAGTACGTGCGGAGCGCCGCCGGCGACGCCGACACGGGCGTCTGCTTGGCGGCGCGGTACTCCTTTGTCTTGAGCTCGGCGGCGGTGACGCGAGCGTCTCTCTGCTTTGGTGCAGGGCTTGGTGATTTGGCAGTTCTGAGCATCCCTGCCGGTTCGGGCTTGTTAGATTTTGTCGTCGGTTTGGCAGGGGGCGATCCAGTGTCGGCCTCAGTCGAGGCTCCTTCATCGGAAACCTCGCTGGATTCTAGCCCGGGTTCTAGGATGGGGATGGGCAGGCCGAGCTCTGCGTGGTGAGGGCGAGGGGGAACTGGCTTGAGCTCCATGCGTTTCGCTTCCAAGACGTGATATAGTTGGATGCCAGCGTAGGCATCCGAGGCAGAATCTGCACCGACGTTAGCTGTATTCGTGTCAGGGGTAGCGGCTCAACACATACACTGTAATTGCCGCGAATTCAACGGCCGCATCCAGTTGCTCGACCTGACAGAGTCCCCTTTATACAGCGGCAGCCGTAGAAGCTCTCCCACCTGCGTCGACAGAGCGACGGGAACCTTGTTGATCAGCCTGGGCGTCCCCGCCGCCGCAAACTTGACCAGCTTGTATAGGTGGCTGAGCTCAAACACACCTCGGGCCTTGACGCCGAGGTGCCTGCTCAGCCGCGTGCAGTCCCCCTGGACATGCACGCCAACCTTGCTCACGGTGGGGTCCTCCATGATGCTGCGGAACGTCGGCGCGACGAGGTCGTCGCCTTTGGCGAACAAGGCGACGTGGAAGAGCCCGATGCGGCTCGGGCTGGCGACCTGGATGAGGGAGACATTCTCGCGGGCGCCGGAGCCGCGGCTCGCGTACGGCAGCCACTCGAGGTCGAGGCCGAGGACGGACTCGCCGAGGAAGTGCCGCTTGCAGATGTGCTCCATCGTGTGCCTGCTCGTGCAGTAGTGGACCTTGACCCTTTCGACGGCGCCGGCGGAGGTGATTCTCTCGTACATTGTGTGAGACCAGAAGGAGTTGGGGGTGCCGGCGGCGCCGGCGGCCCTGGCGGCGTGGAAGAGGTCGGTTGAGATGTTGAAGCTCAGAGGTGTCCGGGGTGGGTCAACCGGTCCGGGGTCTTTGCTCAGCTTCTCTTCAGATCCCACCTCCTCGTCATTGACCCTGCTCTTGTCCTTTTTGCCCGTGATATCATCAGGTGTGTCCACCGAGGCAAGTAACAAAGCTGCCTCTGCTTCCACGACGGCCTGTCCGTTGGGCAACTCTCTCTCGATCGCGTTAACACCACGGGCTGCATTCGCCTGCAGCAGCAGGTCACCGGCACTGCTGCTACCGGAAACGGCAACATGAATGAATCGTGACACGTCAAGTTGCGGATACAGAGCCTTTGGCTTCGTCTTCGGCTCGGGGCTCGGGGAGAATCGAATACCAAGACTCGGGCTCCACAGAGGACTCCCCGTATTCGAAGCCATGGCTCGTTTCACGACCGTCATAGAACGAACTGCGCCGGGGCTGGCACGAGAACCAGGAGATGGTCGCCAAAGACGCCGCTCACGACGCAGCAGTGTGACAGGCGTAAGTGCAAGTACATTGCCAGCAACGCGCAGGCCTCCTTTGCATGTCATGGATGATGGGTTTCGCGCCAGCGGAGATCCATGGCCGCGGCGAATGATCAAGACGTGGCGATACGCTGTGGATCGACGAGGCAGCCGTGGGATTCGCGCGAGGTCGTGGTGGCTGCGACGCATCGCCCGGCGCCTAATATTACTACTGGACTCAAAAAGCTGCTTAGTCATTCGCGCGTTGGCACGTGGCGCCCTGCGAGCGGAACTAAACCCAGAACGACGACTCGCAGCACCTGGCCGCCATCGATGGGAAGATCTTGAGACAAGCGAAGTCGACGGCTTGACGGCTTGACGGGCACAAATTATCGGACACCCTGCAACTGCCTCTGCGGTCCAAAACATTGCCAGCGGAAATTACGTCTACGCCGTCAACGGACGGAAATTCCAACCATGGCGTCACAACTGCTGCCCTTGGGTCGGTCTCTTCGCTCCCTCATCCACCTCACAACCACCCACTGACCGCCAGCCAGAACTCATCGACAAGTGCGTCGGCTCAAGAATATGGGTCATCATGAAGGGCGAGAAAGGCGAGGACAGACTTGGCTCACGGCAGGACAGCTGGGCTGACTGTCTGCGCAGAATTCAGCGGCACTCTCGTCGGATTTGACGACTACGTCAGTGAGTACAGCCGCCATCCTGGATGCTCGTGAGAGGGATCTCGTCTGACTGACTTTGACAGACATGGTGCTGGAAGATGTGACGGAATAGTAAGCGGAAGCTCGTATTCGCACCACGCGGACGGGACTGACGAGCACTGCCAGTGACTACAGCGGAAACCACACGAAGCTTTCCAAGATTTTGCTCAACGGAAACAACATCTGCATGGTATGCTGGTCTTTGATCTTTACAAAGGCTCTGGTTTGCTCACTCAAGTCACAGCTGATTCCCGGTGGCGAAGGACCAGGCGAGGTTGCAGCTTGAGCGGACGGGAGTACGTGGAAGCGATCAGACGACTGGGGAGCCAAGAGTTGCTTAAGTCGCCCTTGACGATCCCGAGACGGAGAGTGAGGGCCAAAGCTTGTGTGCAAGTAGTAACGCACAGGGGCTTATACTGTCGCCATACGAGAAGAATCACCATGTCGAGACGACAGAAAACGTTAGCCTGATGATCAAATCAGGCACGTCAAATTCGGAAGAGACAAAATCTCGTGAAGCCATCCCCTTCCTACCTGTAGCACCACCCTGTGACATAGCCCCCAGAGCAAGCCAGTTAGACGACTTGTATCCATAACGCCAATCGCCCCTTGCGCCCTTTTGCCTCGTGACTTAATGGCCGTTGGTCTGCATGTTGCCCTGCTCTCCCACGTTGGTGATGCGGCGGAGCTCCCATTCGCGAGTGAATTCCTGGTGGAGCGACTCGAGTTGGTTGATGAGCTTCTCGCACACGGCGCAGAACACCTCGCGCGGCGTCTTGCTGCCGTCGGTCTGGAGTCGGATGAACAGGTTTGGGACGTTGGGATGTGCGACTGGAGACACACAGTCAGAGTCGAAGTCGAGTCGAAGGCAAATGGTGGGGCCGCGCAGACTCACGCTTGTACCCGGCCATGTAGACGTTGGGGTGCAGCTTCAGGTGCTCGGAGAGCAGGTTGCCAAGCGTGTGGTCCTCCTTGTTAAGGATAAAATCCGACGTGTTGGACATGCCTGTAAAGCGAGGTCAGGATGCGCGTGCCTCGACGGGCGACCAGGCGATCACGGCTGAGTCGACTCACCAGAATACACCTTCTCTTCGATTTTCTTCTCGCCCTCGCCGAGCAGGAAGAGCTCGAAGCTACACCAACGGTTAGCGGACGCGTTTCAGCCAGCAGATGCCACAAAGCCGAGGGCGTTACGCGGTGTCCTGGAGGTTGAAGTGCTTCGTGTTACAGCCGGCCATGATGAGCAAGCGGAGGCGGTAGAGAAGCGTCGGCAGACGTCGGGGATGCATTTGAGAGGTTGAGAGCCGGTGCGCGCGGCTGGGCGAGAAAAGAGATGTGCTGTGGATGGGCAGGGGCAGTGTGGCATTCAGCGCCAGGGGCGGTTGCCGTTCCTCGTGTCCTTGAACAGAAGGAAATGGACAAACTTGAGACTTGGAGCCTGAAACTAGCAGCACCTCGGGCAGGACGCTTGACAGCCCAGCTAAAACACCTGGGCAGTCCGCACTGCTCAGCGCAACCGCTGTGAACAGCTCTGGTAGTTGTCGGGCGCTAACCCCTCTGCTGCAGCCGGCACTTTGCATGGCCGGACCCCGGCGGCATCGTCCTGACGGCATTCGGCCAACAACATCTGTACTGGCAGCTTAGAGATATCGTGGCCTGGGAGGACCCGGACCCAGTCCCTGATATCCATGTTCCCTACCCAGTCCCATGGAGGGCATTTGGGCAAGGTAAGAATTGACCGCATATGCGGAGGACGCCCAAACGCAGCGCACAAGTACAGAGCCCATAGAGCAACTATAGCAACTTACCGATCGGGGGCGTTCATACTGTATAATTATCTGCTTGGAAGCAAGTACAAGTCTCTAGTTTTTCGTCGTCAGCAAAGCGAAGTGATCGAGCCACGCAGGCCATACATAGATGGCACCCACTGTAATGTCGCAGTTGGCCAAATACTCAAACAAAAAGTCCAAGCCGGTAGCCAGATGAGAGTCTCAGTCAATCCAAAAATGACTTGTGCGGCCTAGCCTGGTGCTCACAGGATGTCGACAAGCAGAGCGGGAATCTTGAAGCGTGGGTCCGGGGGCTGGAACTTGACGTGGCGGCGTGAGAGCGCGGCCGGCTAATGTTCGGATAGACTCAACATCAAAACCCATCCCCAGACCACTCCATCCCATCTATTGCTACTTCCGTACGCCAGGAAGAGACCTACCCTCGACGGGCATGTAATTGCGCGATTCATGCCGCGACTCCCGCCATGGCTTCTTCGGCAAGCCAATTACCACTCCCCTAACCTCGCAGCCCTCCTGCCTGCCTGCAGGGACCTCCAATCTGCCCGGCACGAGCTGCGCTGGATCGCGCAGCACGTCGCCAAGACGGCGCAGGCTCAGGACGGCGAGCATTTGGCACAATTATGCCAGCAACGAGGCCGAGGCGTTCCGTTGCAGTACATTCTCGGATCGCAACCATTCGGCCACCTGGAGGTCAAGTGCAGGCCCGGCGTCCTAATTCCGAGGCCGGAGACGGAGGCTTATACCTGCCACCTCGTAGACCTGATCAAGACGGGGAGACTCTTGGGTCGTGACTCTGGACATGGCAATCATGGCCTGAACATTGTCGACTTTTGCACCGGGACCGGATGTATCCCGTTGCTTTTGTTCTCTTCGCTTCAGCAATCAATCAGCCGATTGAATGTGCTCGGGGTTGACATCGCTGGTGAAGCCGTCCAACTTGCCCAGGAAAACATCGGCCAGAACAAGAAGTTGGGTCACATCCGCCAATTGAACGTCGGTCAGAGTCTACAAATCTCCAGGGGCGACGTCTTCAACGACGGCGATATTCAAGCACTCATCGGAAGACCTTGGGATATCCTCATCTCCAATCCTCCGTACATCTCCAAGCAGGTCTGGGACCACGGGCACGGGCAGTTGGGATACTCTGTTCGAAAGTATGAACCACGGCTGGCGCTCGTTCCCAACAACCAGCATCCCGTGCCGGCAGGGTGGAAGCATGAGGATGTCTTCTATTCGAGACTCTTGGACATTGCTGGCGTACTGCAGCCAAAGGTCGTCTTACTAGAGCTTGGAGATGAAGCCCAGGCGCGACGGGTTCTCGGTTGCTATTCCCAACATGCGTCTGCCGAGGATTTAGCTGTCGAGCTATGGCGAGATTGGCCTGATCTCAATCCAGATGGGGAGGATGGCCAGTTCGATGTCATGACCCCGTCCGGTCGGGGCTGGACTGTGCCTGTAAAGGGCAGTGGCCAAATTCGGTGTATATTTATACGAAGGCGAGGGGAATAGATTTGGAGATCCGTGGAACAACCGCTTGATTTAAGACCTCTGCCTACGAAGTACTTCGTACGCGTATGGTACCCGCTTGGTGTAAGAACTGAAACCATAATTGGGAGCAGCCTATCACGTACGAAGCAGTGTTGAATCGTTTGCTTCCATGACCTCAGAAGTTGCAACCTACAACACGAAAGTATTTTCCTTTATATTAAATAAGACCTTTAAAGCTCTGCTGCCCTACGCTGCTTTGTCTAATCAGCACAAAGGATTCACCGTGGATAAGTCTCCAACTCTTGGTGGCGTACGAGCAAAGTACTCCTTCGGAAACCTACCCTACACCCGGCGCTCCCGGACCAGCGCACGTGACGCTAACTAATTTCGAGCTACTTCGTAGAAGGTGGACTCGTCGGCAGAACCTTTGCGTGTCGTGGTGTCATCAACCAGTCCGCGTAGCGTTGAACTCCCAGTACCCGCTACGGTTGGATGCTTCTTTCTCAAACGGCAGCATATTGAGCCCTCGAGCGCCGACCTGCGCTGCTCATGAAATAAGGCGTCGTCGTCCCACCGCTCCCTCACCAACCCGGGTGGTTCCGCACTTTTGCGACAGCTCCGACCACCACCATGTCGAGATTTCTTCGGCAATCGAGCCAGCTCGCGCGGCTAGCACGACTGTCGCAGCAGTCGAGTTTCCAGCGGAGCCTGCGACTACCGGCCGTGTCCCGATCGATTCCGTCAAGGGTTTGCTCCACCCCGTACGGCATCCGGCCAAGATTCTTTTCCTCGAAGCCGCCTCAGCCGGAGGAAGAATCGCAGTCGAAAAGAGACAGCAACACCGAACATCCAAAGAACCAAAATGAATACGAGGGCAAACCGACAGAGGATGGCAAGTCCGAAGCGCCGAAAACGCCAATGCCTCCCTTGCCAGAGGGCTGGATCCGCCTGACCAAGGAGGAGATAGCTCAGTTGGAAGCGTTCAAAAATGTCTTGCCAGAGGGCCAGAGGCAAACGCTACGGGATATCCTGAAGGGCCTGGAACAAACTGGCGCACCTGCGGAAGTGAGAGACTTGCTCCATAAAATGCGCCAAGGCCCCGGCCACTTGTCGATCCTGGATAAGGGGAGGCTTATGCGATGCGTCTTCATCATGGCCGAGAGGCTAGCCGAGTGGGAGGTCCAGCAACAGCAGCAAGGAAGCCGCATGTTCGACCAAAACAACCGCGAAGGGCACGAAAGGAAGGAGGGCGAGGAACACCAGAGTGAAGAGGATGGCCAAGCTCGGGACAAACGATCGGACGAGTCGAAGTCACATCAGCCAGGGCCTGGACAGCAAGGACCAAAGAAGCAGAGGAATGGCTGGGCGGATGCTCTCCAAACTGGTCTTGTCCTGGGTATCACCCTATGGGCCGCCGAGTCACTCAGCAAGCCCTTCTCTGAGAAGGAGATTACCTGGCAGGAGATGCGCAAGGCTTTCTTGGACAAGGGTATGGTTCAGAAGCTGGTGGTGATAAACGGTTCTCAGGTACGAGTGGAACTGCACCCGGATGCTTCGCAGGCAACCTCCGAGTCTGGAGCCAACGGCAGGAGGACATACGTCTTCTCGATTGGCTCTGTCGAGTCGTTCGAGAAGAAGCTGGAGGAGGCTCAGGATCAGCTTGGCATTCCTCAATCCGAGAGGATACCGGTCAGCTACGAGGCCGGCGGCAGCACCGTTGGCAACCTCCTCCTGGCGTTTGGACCGACGCTCTTGTTCATCGGTCTGATTCTCTGGACCCAACGGTCGATGGGCGGACGGGCTGGAGGCGGAGGCATGTTCAACTTTGGCAAGAGCAAGGCCAAGAAATTCAACGCCGAGAGCGCGGTCAAGGTTAAGTTTTCCGATGTCGCTGGTCTGGAGGAAGCCAAGACGGAGATTATGGAGTTTGTCAGCTTCTTGAAGCAACCCGAGAAGTTCGAGAAGCTCGGTGCCAAGATTCCCCGTGGCGCCATTCTCGCCGGGCCACCGGGAACGGGCAAGACGCTTCTCGCCAAGGCTACTGCTGGAGAGTCGGGCGTGCCGTTCTTCAGCGTCAGTGGCTCTGAGTTTGTGGAAATGTTTGTCGGTGTTGGACCGTCCCGAGTCCGTGATTTGTTTGCCGAGGGCCGCAAGAATGCGCCGTGCATCATCTTCATCGACGAAATCGACGCCATCGGTAGGGCCAGACAGGACAGTGGCCGTGGATTCGGTGGCAACGACGAGCGAGAGGCTACGCTTAACCAGATTCTCACGGAAATGGACGGCTTCAACACCCGGGAGCAGGTTGTCGTCTTGGCCGGCACCAACCGTGCTGATATTCTGGACAAGGCGTTGATGCGACCGGGACGTTTCGACAGGCACATCTACATCGACCGCCCAACCATGAGCGGGCGACAGGAAATCTTCAAGGTGTATCTCAAGAAGATTGTGACCAAGGAGGACCAAGACCACCTAGTTGGCCGACTTGCTACGCTGACACCTGGATTTTCTGGCGCTGACATCTCCAACGTTGTGAACGAGGCTGCTCTCATTGGTAAGTTTATCACTGGCGTATTCCCTTGACGAAAGGAAAACCTGTTAATGTGAAGGGAAAATAAGCTGCCAGAGGAAACGCCGAAGATGTCAAGATGGAGCACTTTGAGCGGGCAATCGAGCGAGTCATCGGTGGGCTGGAGCGCAAGTCCTTGGTACTGAGGCCGGAGGAGAAGAGGACGGTGGCGTACCACGAGGCTGGCCACGCCATCTGCGGTTGGTTCCTCCAACACGCAGACCCGTTGCTGAAGGTGTCCATCATCCCTCGCGGACAGGGTGCTCTGGGTTACGCCCAGTATCTGCCGCAGGACGCGTACCTGATGAACACGAACCAGCTGATGGACCGCATGGCCATGACGATGGGTGGACGCGTGTCTGAGGAGCTTCACTTCCCCACGGTTACGACGGGCGCCAGCGACGACTTCAAGAAGGTGTCGCAGATGGCGCGCAACATGGTGACTCAGTGGGGCATGTCGGACAAGGTCGGACCTGTGCACTTCGAGAACGACCCGAACCGGATGCAGAAGCCCTTTGCGGAATCGACGGCGCAGCAGATCGACCAGGAGGTTCACCGGATAGTCGAGGAGGCGTACGCACGATGCAAGGTGCTTCTGGTGGAAAAGAAGAAGGAGGTGGGCCTGGTCGCCGAGGAGCTGCTCAAGAAGGAGGCTCTGGTGCGTGATGACATGGTGCGGATCTTGGGCAAGCGGCCATTTGACGACAACGAGGACTTTGAGAAGTACTTTGGGGGCGACAAGAGGGAGAGCGCTCCGCCACCATTCCCGTCCGACTCGGACACACCAAACGACCCACCGGCTCCGGCGCCGGCGTTGAAGCAGCTGTCCGATGGGAAGACGGACGGACTGAGGTGAGATGGCGGGTGCGCAACCAACCGATTACACGGCAGCGAGCGGGCGCACTTGTGAGCAGCTGGGAAGCCGGCTGCCGGGGACTTGAAGGCGCCAGGGATTGGCCGGCCTAGCACGGCCTGGGGGCGCGAACTGCCGCCGCGTTGGCCGGCAATGCGACGGCAACACACGTGTGTGCTCTCAACTCATAACAGGGCATTGCCCCCTTGTATTTCGGCATCATATCTCCCCCGAGTGATGCTACGGGGAGAGGGAGTTTACCATGTAACATGTACTCTAGGGCTAGAACTGTAGACTAGTCATACGGGCAGAACATTGAATGGGGAAGGAAAATGGCGTATTGAGTTTTCTTTGGTTAAACAGGTGGCGATGATATGGCACCCTCATATCTGGACCTGGCGTGCTTGACTGAACGTGATGTCGAAACGGCGACGCCTCCAACGCCATCAAGATGCTGCAGGTCGAGGCGCAGCTGTAGACTGATGCATGTCTAATATAACCCTCTGGGAGATGTACTTCGTACTATAGACGGCAATGACGAAATAGAGCCATACATCATCACCCCACCCAGTGCCGTCCTTCAAGCATAACACACGAGACTTGAGCAGCTCGCCTCTTGCTTGGACTCAAGTCAGCAAAGCAAACATATCAAGTCCCAGTCACATACATGCATTTACAGTCACACAGCAGTCGGCAGACAACATCAGTGGTTTGCAAAAGTCTCTTCCTGTTTTTGCTAGGACTCCTCAGTCCGCTCTGGTGTCCTGTCTAACCACGGGCTCAGAGAGCGCACGATTGTCGCAGTCTGACCCTGCCTTCTCGAGGCTGTGTGACCCGGCCTCCTCAACGGCCAAGTCGGAGCCTCGTGGCTCCCGTGCAGAGGACTTTCAAACAGCTGAGAGCTTTTTGATTCGTGCCGTCCAACTCAAAATCCATAACCTGTGTCGAGCGACTTCGCCCATGCTCTCAGAATTGAGACGAGAAAAGCTGATGTGGTGACCACCTTTCCTCCCAATCTATGCCCATTGCTCTCTCATAAGTCCCTATCCGTTGAGAGACCTTGAGCAGTTCCGACCAGAGAACCGAGAAATCCACTTTTGTCTATGTCTGCACGGCGATAACATGACCCTCTATCGTGAAAACGAGAAAAATGCCCTGAGGGGGAACCCCTGGTAGACGGCAGAAACACGAGAATCGCGATGTCCCCTGTCCAGATCCGCTGGGTCTAGATCTATTAACACCACGGTTCTTTCTGCCAAGTGTCGTCAAGTTCCCCAAATCTCGGTCTAAGGGTATCAATCGAGGAGGGTGCCGAAATCAAAAAGAAATGCAATCTATCAGATGCGTCGTGAATGCCCCGTGACCGTTCCTGCCTTGTTCGAGTAAGGCACAGGCGCTCGCCCGTCGTCGGAGGTCATGATGCCGCCGTGTCGTCCGAATAAAAAAAAACAAAAACAAGTCGAATTGTGTACGTCCGGAAATGCAGCGATCAAAGCAAGGCGCGTCGAAGGCACAAAGACTTATCGATGCGACTGGTGGCAGTCGTCCCGCATCGACGGTGTGGTCTACGTCGTAGACCGAGGGGTGGCATTTACCACCAGGATTGGGAACCCGCGCCGCCGGGGTTGCCGTAGCCGCCGCCGCCGCCGCCGCCGCCGCCGTAGCCACCTCCATAGCCGCCGCTATTGCCGCCGTAGCCAGAGCCTCCTTGGGCACCACCGAAGCCACCGCCGCCGTAGCCTGCGTTCTGAGGCGGGCCACCGAAGCCACCTCCGTAACCGCCGCCGCCGCCGCCGCCGCCAACCTTGCGGAAGTCGCGGTTGGCAGGGCCGCCACGGCCACCACCGCCTCGGGAGCGGCCGCCACGACCACCGCCGCCGCCGCCAAAGGATGACTCACGTGCAATAGCCTCGAGGAAGGGGGGGATCTCCTGGTTGGCCTCCTTGAGCAGATCCATGAGCTCACGGACAACGCCGCGGTTTCCGCGGTTGAAAAAGGCAGTCGCCAGACCAGTGTTTCCGGCACGGCCGGTTCGACCAATGCGGTGGACATAGTCGTCAATGTCGGTGGGGAGGTCATAGTTGACGACGTGAGTGACGTTGGGGATATCGAGACCTCGAGCAGCAACGGCAGTGGCAACCATGATGGGGCAGCGTCCGTTGCGGAAGTATTCAAGGGCACGCTCTCGCTCGCGCTGGGTTCGGTCTCCGTGGATGGAAGTGGCCGGGAAGCTCTGATTGATGAGGAAGTCGGACAGAGAATCAGCCATGCGCTTGGTCTCTACGAAGATGAGCGTCAGACCACCGGCGTGGGTGTGGAGGATGTCGAGAAGGACAGAGCGTTTGTCAATGTCCTCGACAAACTCGACCTTCTGGGTGATGTTCTCCGAGGTCGAACCAACACGGCCGACGGACAAGAAAACGTAGTCCTTGAGGAAGTCTCTGGCGAGCATCTGAATGTCGCGCGGGAAGGTCGCCGAGAACATGAGCGTCTGGCGGTCGGTGACTCCAGGCATGTCCTCACCCTCGACAATGCGGCGGATCTGGGGCTCGAAACCCATGTCAAGCATGCGGTCTGCCTCGTCGAGGACGAGGTACTTGATGTTGCAAAGGGAGATGCGACCTCGCTCTATGAGGTCCACCAGTCTGCCGGGAGTAGCAACAAGAAGATCGCAACCGCGCTCAATCTGTCGGAGCTGGGAGCCGATGTCGGCACCACCGTAGACGACGCAAGGGCGAACCCAGGATCGGTAGGCGAACTTGCGCGACTCATCGAAGATCTGAGAGACAAGCTCCCGAGTGGGGGCGAGAATCAGAGAGGTGGGGTAAGCCTTGCGCTGGCGACCAAACTGGCCAGCAGCACCAGCTGGGACGGGAGAGGGGCCGTTGAGGAAGGCCTGGGACAGGATGGGGAAGAGAAAACCACCCGTCTTGCCAGAGCCGGTCTGGGCGCAAGCCATGAGGTCACGACCACCCATGACGATGGGGATGGAGTACTTCTGGACGGGAGTGGGGACCTTGTAGTGCGCCAGCTCGATGTTGAGACAAAGGTGCTCGTCCAGGGGAGGAGTGGTGAAATTGTGAACGGGCTCTGGAACGTCGTGGCCGGAAGCCTCGACGGGGATGTCGTCGTACTTCTCGAAGTTGATGCCCGTGTGCTGCTTGGACGGGTCGTCGATGGCGCCAAAAAGCTCCCGCTCGACGCGGGGGTTAGCCGGTCCGGGAACGTGCTTTCCGTCTCGCCATTGTCCATCGCCAGAGCCGCGGGCCGAGTAGTTGCCACCACCACCACCGGCGGAGTGGCCATCGTATCCGCCACCGCCGCCTGCAGCGTAGCCACCACGGCCACCCCAGCCGCCGCGACGGTTATTCTGGAAGGCGGGAGGCGCAGCGTCAGCAGGGCCGTTGGCCCAGTTGCCCGGGCGGCCAGCGAAGTTCTGCTGGGGCGGGGGGGGCTGGCTGTCAGGGCTGTTAGCAAAAGAGCAACAGACAAGAGGCGGAGTTGCAAAGGAACTTACTTGGCGGCCCAGGCGCTGTTGCCAAGTCCGTTGACGGGGGCGCCAGTTGGAGCGCCGTTGGGTACGGGTGCGGGCGCGTCGGCGGGAGTACCGTTCATGGGGGGAGGGCCAGACGGGCGGTTTCGCAGGTGAGGCGGGATGTAGGATCGGCCGCCAGGCTGCTGGGCGTTGGGGCCAAGGCTGAGGCCACCCATGTTGATTTGGTCCGCCATGTTGGGTCAGGTTGGACGGGATTCAGCTTCAAGGTCGTTGGTCAACGTCGTGCCTCGGGGTTCGAGAACGCGGGGAAAGTCGCTGGAGTCGTTCGAAACCACCCTCTGAAATGAAAGAGAGTGAAGTAGGGGCCCTGTCCGCGAAGTAGAGACAGGAAAAGCGAAAGAGAGAAGGAAACAGAGGGCCTGTGCTCCCGATTTTCTTCCCAGGATGTATTACGATCGGAGTACACACACGAGGCGGTGTGCTTGCGGTATCCCTCGAAGAACCACGCAGAATCTTCAAAGGAGAGACCAAGGAAAGACGAAGGCGTCTGGAGAAATGGCGAGGATGGGGGGATGGGGGATGAAGGGTTTTGTGGATGGAAAGGTTTGGGTTGTGGGAGAAGAAAAGGGACGAGAGAGCGAGCAGCCGGAGGCGAAGAAGAGCAGAGAAAAAAATTGGCTGGAGGGCGGGTGGCCAGAAAGAGGCTAGTGCCCAATGTTGGGAGGGTCAAAAATTTTCGGGGGGGAGCAGCCGTGAGTGGTCCGCTCCAGTGCGGCTGCGGTGCTGCTGCGGTGCTGCGGTGCTGCGGTGCCAGCGGCGTGCAGCCCACGCAGCGCAGCAGCCACGCCGCGCAGCAGCGCTCGCAATCGCAATCGGCGCTGTTTTTAGTGGACGCGCGCGGCTGCAGCGCCCCTGCAGGTACCCATGGGGTGAACGGGCACACTGTGAGCCGCGGAAGATACTCTTGGTGTACTTGGCTCTCGCAAGTCCTTCCCCAAACGTCATCATGAGTTCTCGTTGAGGAGCCCGGTGGCGCATTCAGAACCCAACTGTCGTCAGACGCGCTGCATCCAGCAGGCTCGGCGCCTTTTGGCTTTTATGCTGCGCCAGACCTGTTGCCGCCAAGGCGCTGCCGAACGCGTGTTCGGGTCACCTGCGAGCCAAGGCCTGGAGCGGTCGTTTGGCGGGTCATCTGGTCGTCGGCGAAGGCAGCCACAACAATGCAACTGCTTGGCCCAATCAACATTGACGGAACGATGCAAAGCAACCTCTTCGCGGTTTCCAGAGACGCGCAAGCGCCGCAAGAAACGACGTCGCCGTAGATTCCATCCGTCCCCTGGGTCCGGAAGTCCATGGACGGACAAGACGCACGTCACGTGACGGCCACAACGGGAACATCATGTGAGCCATAAGGCGTGCTGGAATAGAGGCAGATAATCTTTAGACATGGTATTTCGATTCCTCCGAGCAGGACTCCTCCGAGCAGGACATATTTGATCTTCATAGTCAACCGAGCAGAACGCCATGGCCTTGCGCTGGGCGTGCAACTGTCCCGTCCAACGTCACTTATCGGTTATCGATAAGCAGAGCGCACCAGTGCCTTGATTCGCCTGCTAACCGTTCCCTGCATCGCTTCAACATCAGCTCTTGCAGCCTGTGTGAGAGACAAAGCAAGCCGCGCCATGACCAGCCTGAAGAGATCACACGAGGCGGACCCGCTGGCGTCCAACATCTCGAGCAAGGTCTACGTTCGATCAACTCGCAGCGGCAAGGTCCAGAAAATTGTGAGGGAAGTCTACCTCAGAACTGATATACCATGTTCTTCGAAGCTGTGCAAGACCTGCCTGGAGGGGGCTCCCAGGAACGCCGCTGGGCAGAGTAAGTCACAGATCTGAGCTATTCTCCCAGGGCTGCGAGACTAATGATGTGTCAGTTCAGCCTTTTGTCCTTTCGGACAAGCCTGCCGGCACAAAGGCACTTCCCCATGGCCATTACCTGGTGCCCGATACCAACGCCTTGCTAAATGCCATGGACCTCTTCGAGCAAAGCTCATCTTTCTATGATGTTATTGTTCTGCAGACAGTTCTGGAGGAGCTTCGCAACCGGTCTCTGCCCCTCTACAACCGTCTGTTGGGATTGACCAAGAGTGAAGACAAACGTTTCTATGTCTTCTACAACGACTTTCGACTCGAGACGTATGTCAATCGTGAGCCTAACGAGACCGTCAACGATAGAAACGATCGTGCCGTCAGACTTGCCGTCAAATGGTACGGCGATCACCTCGCGCGGACAAAGGCGAAGAAGGTCCCGGCAATCGTGATGCTCAGCGATGATCAGGACAATCTGCGCAAAGCTCGAGCGCAAGGCCTCCATGCCTCTACGCTTGCGGATTACGTGAGGAGCCTTGAGGATGGTGAGAAGCTGCTCGACATGGTTGCCGAGTCCCAGAGCCACGGGGGCTTCCAGAAGCCGTCGCAGATGCTCTACCCGGAATACTACACCATGTCAAAGATGATGACCGGGGTCAAGGCTGGGCTGATGCACCAGGGGATATTCAATGTGTCCCCATACAACTATCTGGAGGGTTCGATCAAGGTTCCTGCCTTCCCCAAACCGTTGCTCGTCCTCGGCCGCGAAAGTATCAATCGAGCCATTGATGGGGATGTCGTGGTGGTAGAGCTTCTCCCACGGGACAAGTGGAAAGAGCCGTCTACCAAGATTATCGAGGAGGATACCATCACACGGAACGAGAATGCAGATGCTGAAGAGCGTGATGATTTTGTTTCCGACAAGGAGCGAAAGGCACTCCAAGAGGAGGTCAAGAAGACGCAAAAGGCTGCCTCGGAGAGCCAACCACAGCCCACCGCCAGGGTGGTCGGTGTGATCAAACGCAACTGGCGTCAGTACGTGGGCCACATCGACCCGTCGTCAGCCAGCAAGTCCTCGACCCAAGGCCGAAAGCAAGACAGCGTCTTCCTTATCCCGATGGATAAGAAGATCCCCAAGATCCGACTTCGTACCCGCCAGGTTTCGGAACTCCTGGGCAAGCGGCTGCTCGTGACGATAGACGCCTGGGACAGGGACTCGAGACATCCGGTGGGCCACTTCGTGCGGTCACTGGGAGAGCTCGAGACCAAAGGCGCCGAGACGGAAGCCTTGCTTCTGGAATGGGACGTCCAGTATCGACCTTTCCCGAAGACCGTCCTTGACTGTCTTCCAAAGGAGGGACACGGTTGGAAGGTCCCTGCCAGCACGGATGACCCGGCATGGAGGGACAGAGAAGATTTGCGAGAGCTCCTCATCTGCAGCATCGATCCTCCTGGGTGCCAGGACATCGACGACGCCCTGCACGCCAGGAAACTGCCAAACGGCAACTACGAGGTCGGCGTCCACATCGCTGACGTCTCGCACTTTGTCAAACCGGCCAATGCCATGGATGCCGAGGCAAGCATCCGTGGCACGACGGTGTATCTTGTCGACAAGCGTATCGACATGCTTCCGATGCTTCTTGGTACCGATCTTTGTTCACTCAAGCCGTACGTCGAGCGCTTCGCATTCTCCGTCATATGGGAGGTCAGCAAGAACGCAGATGTCGTCAACGTCCGGTTCACAAAGTCCGTTATCAAGTCTCGCGAGGCATTCAGCTACGAACAGGCTCAGCTCCGCATCGACGACAAGGCTCAGCAAGACGACCTCACCAACGGGATGCGCATGCTCCTCAAGTTGTCCAAGAAGCTCAAGAAGAAGCGCATGGAGGCGGGCGCTCTGAGCCTCTCGTCGCCCGAGGTCAAGGTTCAGATGGAATCCGAATCGTCCGACCCCATCGACGTCAAGGCGAAGGAGCTCCTCGACACCAACTCGTTGGTTGAGGAGTTCATGCTGTTCGCCAACGTCAGCGTCGCCGCCAAGATCTATGAGGCCTTCCCCCAGACTGCCATCCTGCGCCGCCACGCTGCGCCGCCAAAGACCAACTTTGACGAGCTGTCCAACCAGCTGCGCGTCAAGAAGGGCCTGGAGCTGCGCACCGACTCCAGCAAGGCGCTCGCCGAGTCTCTCGACCAGTGCGTCGAACCGCAGAAGCCCTTCTTCAACACCCTCGTCCGCATCATGGCCACCCGCTGCATGATGAGCGCCGAGTACTTCTGCTCCGGCACCCAGGCATACCCCGAGTTCCGCCACTACGGCCTCGCCTCGGAGATCTACACGCACTTCACGTCTCCCATCCGTCGGTACGCCGACCTCCTCGCCCACCGGCAGCTCGCCGCCGCCATCGGCTACGAGGCCGTCCACCCCTCGGTCCGCAGCCGCGGCCGCCTCGAGGCCGTGTGCAGGAACATCAACGCGCGCCACCGCAACGCGCAGATGGCCGGCCGCGCCAGCATCGCCTATTACGTCGGCCAGGCGCTCAAGGGCAAGGTCGCGGACGAGGACGCCTTTGTCATGAAGATCTTCAGCAACGGCTTCGTCGTCCTCGTGCCGCGCTTCGGCATCGAGGGACTGATTCGTCTGCGGGACCTGGCTGACCCGGAGCCCGAGAGCGAGTTCGACGCCGAGTCGTATACGCTGACGACAACGGGCAGCAGGGCGGTCAAAGTGGAACTCTTCCAAAAGGTCAAGGTTAGGGTCCGTGATGAAAAGGATGAGAGAACGGGAAAGAGGGGCGTCAAGATGGAGCTGATCGGTGCCTGAGCTTCTGTTGTTGGACATGTCACATAGATAGCTGACTCATGATATGAACGGAAACGGCAGTGCAAAGAGTAGAGAGAATAAAATCCGTTTTTTCTTTTGGCAAGAACCACTATATCTGGTCCAGTCCCAGCCATCCTTGTAAACGCCAAACACTTGTGGACAACATCATTGAATCATTTGTCACTGTCACCGCATTTTATTGCTCCATGGCCCCGCCGTCGTCCTCGTCTCCCCCGTCTCCCCACAAGCCCTCGAGCTTGAACTCCGCTGCCCACTCCGTAACAATCTCCTTCTGGTCGGGCATGACCGCTTCTTCGCCGGCGTTCTTGATGGCCGACTTCGCAGGGGCATCGGTAGACTCGACGGGCAGCACAGGCGGCCCGACCCATCCCTGGATACGGCCATCGCGCCAGTCGGTCACGACCGTCATGGCGGCAGCATTGATGTTGGGGATACCGCCTCGTCCGAGTCTACCACGCTTGCGGGCGACCTGGACGAGGAAGTCAGTCGTGACGTCGCCGTCAGCGCGGCTCGGGAGGAGGGCGGCGATGTCGTAGACGTCGGTGAGTTTCTGGATGAGCTCGGGAGAGGTGGAAAGGCGCCGGATGAGGAGGGTGACGGCGGGGATAGGGTCGTCGATCTGCTTCGGGGGAACGGCGTTCAACAGGACGAGATGGGCGTGCGCCTCGGTGGCGTTCTTGAGGGAAACGAGACCGCCAGACTGGACGGAAGAGGACGAGGGGAAGACGACACCGGGCGAGTCGAGAAGCGTGAGCTTGCTGTCGATCTTGACAGTGCGGATGCTCGTCGTCACACCAGCCTCGGCACCAGCAGGGCAAGCCTTGGAGGCACTCGCACCCTTTCCGCTCATCCTCCCCAGGAGAGCATTGATGACGGAGCTCTTACCCACGTTGGGATAGCCGATGACGCCAACCGACACTGCGCGCTTCAGCTGGCGACTCGCCGCAAAGCTCTTGAGCGCCCTGAACAGCGTCGCCGATGTGCTCTGCACCGTCAGGTTACGGTGGTTGAAGGTGTGAGCATTCGACGCGGCACCAGAGGCACGTAGAGGCAGTGTGGGGAAGTAACGTCGTAGGTAGATGAGCCAGTCTCGCAGAACCTTTGGCGGGATCAGATCGACCTTGTTGAGGACCAACAGGAGTCTCTTGCCGCCAGAGGCCGCGGCCATGATGCTGCGCTCAACTTCCCTGGACCGAGTGCCTTCGGGGTCGCGGGCGTCGAGGACGTAGAGGACGACGTCGGCTTGTTCGATGACCTGCTTGAAGACCTTGTCGTACGTCTTTCGCGACAAAGCCTGGCCGACCGAAACGTCATGAGCACCGCCATCGTCGGAGTTATCGCTGTCGCCATCTTCGTCCATGTCGCTCTCCTCGAGCTCTCGATCGTACTTGGCCGCCGCCACTCTGGCGCTGGCAATCAGCGCGGCCATGGGATTCGACTCATCGACGTCCTCGTCCATGTCATCGTCATCCACGTCGTCTGCCTCGTCACCCTCGACCTCAACGTCGCCCATTACCTCCTCATCATCTTGCTGACCGCCAGTCTTGGCCGCCTTTGCCATCTCCTTCTTCTTCTGCGCCTCGGCGGCCTTCCTCATCCGCTTCTCCTCAATCTCCGCGAGCAACTTCTCCTTGTACGGGAACAGGTTCGGGATGCCAGGGTCCTTTTTCAGCTTGGAGCGCCATTCCGGGTTGTTCTTTGCGAGCTTGCGCTGCTTCCTTTGCTTGGCCAGCGACTTCTTCTCGATCTTGTGGCGAAGGCGCGTGGTGCCGCGCTTCGACTTTGGTTCTGCGAGTCCCATCAGCACGATTGCGACGGCAAAGCGCACAGTCCTAGGTCCAGAAAACACTCACTCTTTGGTTTATTAATTGAGCCCGCCATTGTGGTCAAAGTCGAGTCGCTGATGCTGTCTGGTCCTGACTGGTTCTGTGGGTGCCAAATAAAAAAACCAAGTGGGATGCGGATTCTGCCGGATGTCGCACCTTGACCGCCTTCCACCATGTCACTCGAGCTGTATGAATAGGAGAGCTACGGCTACCTCTAGTAATATATAATCAATCGGGTTTTCAGAACCTACTGTACTTAAGCCAACCCCCAGTCCCCCCCAGGGCTTGTGTGCAAATGAAACAGCAACATGTTAAATGTCGTCTTCGCCGAACCAAGACCTGCAAGCAGCCCTGGATGCTGCCATAGCAAGATATGTGCGCCGAAGCCCCAAGTCAAAGGCCCTCCATGACGAAGCCGTCAAGTTCCTCCCGGGAGGCAACACGATAGCCGTGCTTCACACAGATCCGTTTCCTCAGTGCGTGAGGTCTGGCAGTGGTTGCATGGTCACTTCGGAAGATGGTCAAAAGTAAGCGTTGCTGCTTGTCTGAACGGTTTGCCGACTAAACGTAAGACAGCCTCGTCGATGTCACGGGGGAGTTCACAGCCGCCCTCTACGGACACTCCCACCCCGTCATCCAGGGCGCTATGCGACACGTTCTCGAAAATGTGGGCATCAACGTCGGCGCGACAACAGCTCAGGAGCAGCTTTTGGCGAGGGAGGTTTGCTAGCGCTTTGGAGTCGAACAAGTGAGATTCACAAACTCGGGCACGGAGGCCAACTTGCAAGCCCTGGCGGCGGCTACCGCGGCAGCTTCTTGGGCTTTGCTGGGGGAAAGTCGGCTGCGAGAAATGTGGACCTCGACAACTGGATTGTTGCAAGGTACAACGACCTGGACAGCACGGCCAGGGCGATACGGAGCGAGGGCGTCGCTGCCGTGCTCGTCGAGGGGATGCAGGGCGCCGCCGGCTGTGTGGAACTCCCGAGTTCTTGACTTGTATCCAGGAGACAGCTTCAGAGGTACGTTGGAGCTGCTTCATTCGGCATTGAACAACAGCGCTGATTGAGAAGCAGGCAGGAGTGCTCTTCATCCTGGACGAGGTCATGACGTCGAGAATATCGGCCAACGGGCTGGCTGGTGCGCAAGATCTAAGGCCCGACCTCAAGACCTTTGGCAAGTGGCTCGGCGGAGGCGTTGCCTTTGGAGCGTTTGGCGGTCGAACAGATATCATGGCCGCATTCGACCCTCGATGCCCTCACGCTTTGCCGCACTCAGGCACCTTTAACAACAACACGCTCGCCATGCACCTCGGATACGCCGGGCTGACCAAGATCTACACCCCCGACATTGCCAATGACTTCACCGCGAGAGGCGGCCGGTTCTTGTCCAGGCTCAAGTGGCGAGGGAACCAAGCTGTGTTTCACCGGCTGCGGCACCGTGATGAACGCCCACTTCCCCGTGGATGGATCCAGTGTGATTACGAACGCGGCGGACGTGACCGAGGTTCAGCAGCTCAAGGACCTCTTCTGGGTTGAGATGCTGGAGTCTGGGTTCTGGATCGCGAGGCGGGGACTCGTTGCGTTGATGTTGGAGACGCCACAGTCAGAGCTGGACAGGCTCGTGGGCTGTGTCGACGACTTCATCTCGAGGAACAAGGTCTTTGTAGCACTTGATTCAGGCTAGATGAAACCCGCCGCGTCGCGTTGACCTAGCTCTTCGTCTTTCCAGGACATGTTTCCCCGTGGTCCTTTTGCAGGGTTCATGGTGCCGGGCTTGATTGGCCCAAGCGCCCCTGGCTGCCGCCGCATTATTCCGCTCCGCTTTATCTCGGCGACCACGAACTTTACCAAACACCTACACCACATCACAGTCCCCTCCGTCCCACGACCGACCCGACAACCTCGACCGACCGACCGCGAACACCATGGACTACCAGAACCGCGCCGGCTCCAAGTTCGGCGGCGGCGGCGTCGCCTCCCACTCGGCCACCAATGCCGACCGCCGCGAACGCCTCCGCAAGCTCGCCCTCGAGACCATCGACCTCGACAAGGATCCCTACTTCTTCAAGAACCATGTCGGCTCCTTCGAGTGTCGTCTCTGCCTCACCGTCCATCAGAACGACGGCTCCTACCTCGCCCACACCCAGGGCAAGAAGCACCAGACCAACCTCGCCCGCCGCGCAGCCCGCGAGCAGAAGGAGGGCAGGCAGAACAACGTCGACCCGGCCACGGGTCTGCCCGTCGGCGTCGGCGGCTTCGGCCCCCGCCGCAATGTCATCAAAATCGGCCGTCCCGGCTACAAGATCACCAAGATCCGCGATGCCGTCTCCCGCCAGCAGGGCCTCCTCTTCCAGCTGCAGTACCCGGACGCCGCCCCCGATGCCGTCCCCAAGTGGCAGGTCATGAACGCCTTCTCCCAGCGCATCGAGGAGCCCGACAAGAACTTCCAGTACCTCCTCGTCTCTTCCGAGCCCTACGAGACGGTCGGCTTCAAGATCCCCGCCCGCGAGCTCGACAAGCGCGAGGACCGCCAGTTTTGCTTCTGGGACCCTGACGGCAAGGAGTTTTGGATCCAGGTCATGTTCATGACGGAGCGCGAGGAGCGCTTCAACGCCGCGCCGGGTCTTACGGGGAGGAAGTGAGGGGGTGGACGTGGGGAAGTCAAACAACGCCGGCATTACCACGGACGACGCGATCAAGGCAACACCGACCGCGGCAGTGTGCTCTTCCGCCGGCCGTATTCATGATGGAGAAGCGGCCAGAGTGTCAAGCCCCGGGGATATAATAGCATCGGCCTGCAACGTGGGCATCCAGCATGATCAGACGTCACGACGAACGAGTAAGGGAACAGCTCGTCATATGCGGACATGCTCATGGCTGACTAGCATCAGTTCAGTTTCGTCGGTTTCGGCGTCGGGAGTAGAATGGAATCGCTTCTCGGGGTCACTAGACCAAACGGGAGGGGCAAAGGGACACGTTGGCTTGCTTATTTGGAGAATTATGGTCTCTCCATGCCATGTCAGTGCGACAGCCATGCTCTCGCTATATTAGAGTTGGTCGATAGCTATCTAGTGTTCAAGCACCATGATCTATGAACAATTATTGCCAAAGCAACAGCTGTTCTTGCAATCTCTTGTGCAGAAGAAGCAAAGAGCCCAACGTAAAAATGACATCCCACCGTGAATCTTTCGTGTGTGGCACTGCATGTTTTATCCACGCATGTGCTGATGCAGGTTGCCGTTTTCCATGCAACATAGCCAGCTCTCAGAGCAACATGGCCCCCTTCCGAAAATGCACCGACAGCGCTCCATATGCAAAGCCCTTGAAGCTTCCCCACCTATCGAAAGTTGTTATCGAATCGCTTAAAGGTGTAGCCGATGAAAGGCAAGCTCATCTCGGGCGACTCTTCCACCTGGCCGCGGTTCTGCTGAATAGCCTGAGCCTTGAGGACCGTGGCGTTGTCGGTCTGGTCGATTTCGTCGGTAGGGAAGTAGGTGGTGTCAATGTTGGACGTGAGTCGGGGTTCGAACGGAGCGCGGATCCGGCGCAGGCTGTCAAACTCGACACCACGGAAGAAGGCGTGACTCTTAAGCTCATGCGCTCCACCACGTCCAAGGCGGTTCTCCGTGTTGCACACCATGCTAGGAGAGCGGTAAGCTACATGCATGAAGTCGTTGGATGGGGATGTTGCACACCTTCGGATCAAGTTCTCCGCCTCGACGCCCAACGTTATGTCGTCGGGGAAGTACAGGGTCTGTCTCCAGTTGACAATCTTGCGGTACGTGTCGTGGCTGTCCTCTGCGCAAAACGGCGGCCAGCCGACCAGACACTCGAACATGATGGTTCCCAGAGACCACCAGTCGCAGTCAAACGAGTAACCATGTCCCGTGAAAATCTCGGGGGCAATGTAGTCGGGGGTGCCAACAGTCGAGTACGCCATGAGTCGTCGCGATCGTCTCCAGTCGTTAATCTGAGACCGATTGCTCACAGTGAGGTTGATCTGATCGATGGCAACAGAGTTGCGGTCGCGCGGACGATTCGACCGCCCTTGCAGCAGCTGCTGATAGTAGTTGTTATCATGCAGTCGGTGGAAGCCAGTGGAAAGACCGAAATCGGTCAACTTGACGTGGCCTCCACGGTCAAGCAAGATGTTGTCGGGTTTGATGTCACTGTTGGTAGTCAGAACAATGTCGCGCACACACGTCGCGCATGTACATGGTCATACCGGTGAATAAAGCCAAGCTTGTGAACTGCTTCAATGGCCAAGACGATTTCGGCAATGTAGAATCGCGTAATGTCCTCGGAGAAGATTTCGTACTTAATAAGCATGGTCATCAGATCTCCTCCGGGCAAAAATTCCATGAGCATGTAGAGGAAGTAAGAATCCTGGAACGTGGTGTAGAGCTTGACAACCCAGGGGCTGTCAGACTCGGCGAGAATGTCACGTTCGGAGCGAACATGGGCGAGCTGGTCCTTCTTGAACATCTCCGTCTTTATCAGAGACTTCATGGCGTAAACCTTGCCATCTCCCTTCTTCTGCACGAGCTTGACTTCTCCGAAAGCTCCCTTTCCGATGATTTTGATGGTGTTGTAGTTTTCAGGCTTGTCCTTTGTTCGAAGGAATCGCAGGTACTGGCCCTCCTTCCGGCCTGCGGTGGACCAGAGCTGTTCTTTCCTGGCCGCATTCTGTCCTGGATCCTGAAGCTTCTGCTCAAGTTCGCTTTGTCTGGTTGCAGAACGTGTCAACTAGCGAAACAAACAAAACTGAAGAGAGAGAAAATTGGCAGAGGCAGGAAGGCCACGCCAGGGACAGGCAAGTGGATACCTTTGGTTGCGCTCACGAGCTCGCTTGACGCTGTCCTTGAAGAAGTCGGTGGCCAGCTGTGAGCACTTCTTCTGGTTGCTGTTGCAGTTGGGCCCGAATCTGTCCGGGTTCCGCTCTGGGGCTTGCTGAAATTCTTCAACAGGTGCTGGCGGGTTCTGAGTCGGCATCGGCGGTGCGTTCATGTAGCCTCCATAGGCGGCGGACTGCCCGCTTGCACCCGCGGTTCTTGGGCGCTGGGACGGGGAAGGTCCACGAAGAGCATAGCTGGCACCCCTCGCCGCGCCACCACCCAGGTTCTGGTGAGAGAACTGGTTGGCAAGGCCAATATTGGGGTCATTGGTGCCGGGGGTATTTGATCGTGCCTGGTAGACGCCGTTCTGAGCATGGGAGTAATCGTTGCTGACGGCCTGGGCGGGATACTGGGGAGCGAAGCCAGAAGGGCCTGGAGCGAAGTACCCCGGCGGGGGGGGGTAGGCGGCTCCATAGACCTGCTGCTGCTGGTGCTGCTGGTGCTGCGGCTGGCTGCCGCCGGGCTGTTGCGCAGAGGGGTTGGGGAAGACGGGCTGGGGAAAGGTGGAGGGGGTCGTCGGGTAGGATCTGTCGTTCAACGGGCGGTCGTTGTTCCCCAAGTTGAGGTGCAGCCGATTATTGTTGCCGTCCATTTCGTCAGACGGGGGCGCAATGCCGGGCCTGTTTCAAGGGCTGTTGCGAGGGTATCGCGGCCAGACGTGACCGCTGGTGGTTGCAGTGGTGGATTTGGGTCGAGGGGTAAGGGGACAGCGGGAACGCGCAGTATTATATGAGTGGCGCGTTCAACAGCGGTGCGCAGCTCCGAGTCAGTGTCCCAGCAGGGTAGAGCGCGCTGTCGCGGGCACGGCGTTTCACCTCGTTGGGCTGGCCGCGGACGACGATGGAGGGTTGGTGTTGGCAGACGCCGGCGCGGCAGTGGTCGAGACTGAAGTCCTCCAGGTGCGAGGTTCGAAGTTCGAGGGCGAGCGGCGAGGGCGGGCGCTTGATCGGATCGTGGCCAGCCGACGGCAGCAGGCGAGGGCGGTCAGGAGTCGGGAGTGGGGCGCCCACCCGCTGATGCGCAGTGATTCTGGGGGGCTTTCTGCTGCTAGCGTGCCTCTGCGGCCGGCGTGCCTCTGCACCTGTTTGCTGTCGCTCGTTTGCGTCGCACTTCCTCCTCCGTCTCTCGAGCCACCGAGCTTACGGACAGGGTCAGTTGGCCCTTCTCGTGCGGCCCGGGCAATGCCCATCGCCTTGGCCAGAACCGTCTTGCTCTCGTTTAGCGCCTCACAGCTACCCTGGTGCCCAGCGGTGGGGACGTGGTCCCCGGCCGCAGGCACACCAGCGGACGCCCTCTGATGCAAGCCGGCAGCCAGCCAGACCAGACTTCGACCTGCCAGGCTCACCTGTAACACGGCGTCGCGCCGGCAACCGGTGAGGGCCCTCGAGCTCCAATGCCACGGCCGCCGTTGGCCATGCATGGGTGGTCTGACGTGTTTATCCAGGCATCTATCCCTACCAGCGCCACAGACATCCGTGCATGCATATTCATGGGCTTTTTGAACAAATAAACGCCGCGTTAATGGCCCTACAATGAACGTCGTCGTGCTCCAAGCCAAACCTCGAGCTCTGTATTCTGTATTGTGCTTTACTTCACGGTATGTGTATTCCAGAAGCGTTGTGGAAGCAGACATCCAACATTCAGGTCGGAAGTGCGTCCCTGACCTCCCTGACCTGCGGATGTGGCGTAATTCCATTCCGGAGCTTATCGGCCCCGGCTCTTATCGCGGCCCTTTTTTTTCTCTCTTGCGCCAGGCCTGCCGCCTCGACTGCCGTTGAACAAGCCGCGCCCTTTTGGGGACGTCTTCAACTTTATTCTCACTATTCTCACCGTGTCCCTTCACTTATAACTCAGCCTCGACTCCCACCTGCTCCTCAGCATGGCCGACTCCAACCCAGCGCCGAAGCCGGCCACTGGCTCCGGCGCGGCGGCCCCCAAGCCTCCCGCCGGCAACCCAGCCCTCCGCATGCTCGGCCTCCCAAGTCTCCCGCGGAAGCTCCCCTCTCGCAATTGGATGATCTTCTGGGCCATCACAGGCGCCTTCACGACGGCCATCATCTACGACAAGCGCGAGAAGAAGCGCGCGACCGCGAAGTGGCGCCGCGCCGTCGAACCGCTCTCCCGCGAACTCATCGCCCCTGCGAATCAGCTCCCGCGCAAGCTCACCATCTACCTCGAGGCGCCGCCTGGCGACGGGCTACGCGTTGCGCAGGACCACTTCATCGAGTACGTGAAGCCGGTGCTGTCGGCGTCCGGGCTCGACTGGGAATTCGTCCAGGGGCGACAGCAGGGCGACGTAAGAGCCGCCGTGGCCGAGAAGATCAGGAGATCAAGGATGGCGGATGAGCGGCCCGGCGAGGAGGTGGCTAAGACAGACGAGACCATGGTCGACGACTTGAGGAAAAAGATGGGCGTGCCGGAGTATGAGGGCATCAAGGGCGACATCGTGATTGGACGTCATACCTGGAAAGAGTATATGCGCGGCCTGCACGAGGGCTGGCTAGGCCCCCTGGATGCACCACCACAGCCAGAACCAGTCGTCGTCGAGACGGAACCCGCGACAGAGGAAGCCATACCAGGCGATGAGGCGGCCGAGAAGACGGAAGAGAAGGGGCAAGAGAAGAAGGACGAAAAGCCGTCACGGCCACCACAGCCCCGTCCGCACAACGCCCCCGAAGACTACGCCTCCGCCAGCATACCCGCTCACATTCCCGTCGAGTTCTCCCCCTCCACGCCGATCCCCTTCCCGCACCGCCTCGGCTTCAGTCACACCCTTGTCCGCCTTGGCCGCTTCCTGAACCGCCGCAAGCTCGCCGATAACATCGGCCGCGAGGTCGCCGCCGCGTGCTTCGCCGCGTCGCGCGAGTGGCGCTCGGTCGACGGCCAGTACGAGCAGCAGCTCGTCTACGAGCTCGAGGAGAAGGACTGGCCCAAGAGCGTCTGGAAGGACGAGGCCCCCGCCGCCCCCGCCGCCGAGGACAACAGCAAACCCGCCGAGCCGCTCAAGGAGAAGATTTGGACGTCGCCGATGGTGGTCGACTCGCGCGTCGTGCAGCGCATGCGGCGCTTCGAGATGCGGCCCGAGGACGAGGAGCGGGCGGCCAGCATCATCGTCCCCGAGGAGGAGATTGAGGGCTGGATCAAGGGCAGCTTGCGGACCATGTGGCGCTGGGGCGCCGGCTCGTTTGCGACCAAACCCAAGGGGCCCAACGTGGGCAGCCTGGACGACGACTGAGGGACTGGAAAAGTTGGCTGCGACGATATGTTGCGACATGTTCTGTACTTTTATTACCGTCCGTTCCCCGTCGAGGGGCCTTGTACATCAACACGCGGGGATCCATGTCAAGCGGAGGAGGGCATCTGGGCAAACACCATAGAGGGAACTCACTGCATGTCAACCGACTTGCTCTAACCAAGGCGTCCGTGCTCCTCTTTGCGCCAAACTTGTCGCATCATGGCGTTGGCTTTCTCGTTTGGCGGATCTAGTCGTCGCTATCAGAGCCGTAGTCCACCAACACCGACGCCTTCTTCTCCTTTGGCGTCTCGGCAACCTGTTCCGGCTTCTTCGCCTCCTTGTCGTCGTGCCCGGCATCCCTCACCTCAACCGCATCGCTAACCTTTCTCCTCACACCTTTGACATCCCTCTCCCTGCCTCCCCTCTTCCTCTTCCGCCCAACCCCCCACTGCTCCTCCTCTTCCTCCGGCCGCCCACCAACCTCCAGCACGGCCTCGCTCCCGCTCCCGCTCCCGCTCCCGCCGCCGCCCTTCTGCCTCTCCCGAAACGCGCGCAGCCCGTCCTCCGTCTCCCGCCGCACGCGCTCCTCCTCCCGCCGCTCGCGCTCGCGCACCTCGTCCAGGAACTCGACCTCGTCGTTGTCCAGCGCGCGGAACTGGTTCTTGAGCTTGTTCTGCTCCTCAACCGCCGCCTGCTTCGCCGCTGTTTGCCGTCAGTCAGCGTCACGCAAAACGCGCAAATGCCAGCAGAAGGGGAGAGGGAGAGGGGGAAGGGGAAAGTCACCTTTGTTAGCTTGCAGAACGTCGTAGAGGGACTTCTCCTCGCCCGCCACTGCCTTGAGCCTCGCTTCGTCTCTGCGCTTCCGCTCTGCTTCGAGCTCCTGCTGGGCGACCTCCCATTCCGCGCTTTTGCCCAAGAGGGGCTGTGATGTTGCGGCGGTTTCGCCTTTGGATACTTCGCCGCTGGAACTTATTGTCCCGCCGGACACGAAGCGACTCGCCATGACGGCGATTCAAAATAGCCTCTCTATCTCTTTCAACAACCACCGCAGTCCATATATCGGTATGAGATGCTGGTGGTGTTGGCTTGGGTCAACGAAAAGCCCGAGGTAGACGGCTTCAAATCACGCTCTGGCGAGCTACAACCAAGCTTTGTAGGCGAGAAGGGAATTCTGAGGGTAATTCACCATGTAAAAGACGTCGGATTTGCAAATGAGAAGTTACAGGAGATTGAATTTATTTGTTTTACGAAGGTATGAGAGCAGTTCACCCGTGCAGAGGCCCCGTCACCAAGGCCGAAGTTGGCGCATTTTGCCGGCAATCAGCCGACACGTGGCACGGCTGTTTGGTTGCCACGCCAGACGCAGCATTCGCTTCACGTCAAACCACAAATCGAAACGCATCACGAGACCATTGAGTTGAAAGCTTCTGGATTAATCTTCATTTTATTTTTGGCATGAGGATTGCACCTGGCAGCACCAGAGGTAGTCGTCGGGATGCGCTCCAGTCCCAAGCCCATGCCAATCCATCTGCCGTTCCGCCGTGAGTTCTCGTCGACATCCCTCGGATGTCCCTGTGCCTCAACAAGTCCATCTGCCATCAACCCCGGTTTCGCAAGTCGCACAATGAATGGTGAACGAGGTGAACCCACCCCGGGGAGCCAGCTGCCAATGCTGCCATTGAACCAAAGACGACTTCCGCAGACCATCCTAGCAATCAAGTCACCCAACCACGCCCGAGGAAAGAAAGAGAAGACACCTTCGTGACATGAAACGAATCGTGGTGTGCTGCGAGCACTCGCACAACAGAACTTTCGTCATTAAACCTTGACGCACAAACCACCCGTCCGTATAACCCCATTGCGTCTCTACTAATACCAGCCCATGAAACAAGACATCTAAGATCTCGTGAAAGACACATGCTGAGCCGGCTTGGCCGGAACTTGAAAGGCAAAGGCATCAATCCAGCTCAGGAATGCAAGAGGGCGGGAAGAGGAAGAAACCGAAAATGAAGACCAAAACCCACAAGCAAATGGGACAAAACAGCCTGCCCAGACCCCCCTTTTACCCGCTGAACGCAATGCATGAAACCCGTTTCGTAAAACCCCATTTTGTTGCTGCTGATGAGACAGCCAAGTCCACTTCGTCGATAGGCACGATGCAATATGTACTGTTCCCAAACTTTTTGGTTCTATACTGCATCATTAAGTTCGTCGTCGTGGCCGGCGCGAAGCATTATCGAGGTTCGGAAACCACCGTGTGACCAAGCGGACACGGAGTGAGGACATCGACGTTGGCGATACTTGTCTGTCAGGTATCGTACCTCGATGCTGCGAACAAATGAAACCCGAACCCACTGGCCGTGCGCACGGCAGGCCAGTCCCCCAAATCTATGACCTATTGATGAGACGCACGAGACAAAGCCCACGCGCAGTCTGGCGGATGCGGCCTCGTCGCTCATCATGAATCGCCCCAACAAGGGCGTGTGAGCATGTCGGCAACTCGCTCGTGTTGGTGTGCAGCCCAGTTGTTGAGGGCTTTGAGGCGACACGCAGCGAGAGCCACAATTGCAAGTCGAAGAACGACCAAAAATGGCTAGTCGTGTAGATGGAAAAAAAAATCTATCGGGAGATCAAACCCCGTAAACGCGAAGTCGAAGAAACCAAGACGCCGAACGTGACCATTAAGAACGTGTACCAAATGGAAGATTGTCGCTGCACCGCGAGGGTGCTACCACTGAAAACGCTGCGTGCACTGCCGATTGGGGGCCCCAAGTTGGACAAAACCGAAGGCATGTTAAGCCGACTTTTCCGGGCGGCGCGCGTGGTCGACAATGGAACCTGGAAGTGATGTACCGGAAGCTGATCGCATGAACAATTTTTTTCGTGCCGGGGGGGTATCTGAAGAAGAAAAGTGTCGTTCTCGGGAGATGTATAGGAAATTCGTGGCCATTAAAGTCAATCCCTGACTCCATTATTTTGGGTGTCCGAGGACGGTGAAGGTTCGCTCTCGCGAGAACCGAGAGGGTTCGTTTCGGGGAACGAGGAAGCCACAGCGTCGACATTAGCCCACGACGGGCTGTCCATAGCCATGGGACATGAAGTACGCAGTCTGCTTCATCGGGGTGGCACAGCTCGGGCAGTTGCATTCCAAGAGGCCGTGTTCCCAGATGCCCTGGTTGTACGCGAAGTGCCCGGCAAAAGGGGTGTGGCGGTTGGGGTAGAATGCATTGTGGGCAGGAGGTTGCGGGTATCGATTGGCATACTGGGCGGTGGCCTGGGCAAACCACTCATTGTAGCGAGCGTTGCTCGACGTCACGGACATGACGTAGTCCGGGGTGCCGTAGCCAGAGTCGGGAGGCGTCAGCGGTGCGTTCCATGGGTTGTGAGCCCAGGTGGCATCGCGGGAGCGAAAGTTGCGCTGCTGGGCCTTCATGGCCTGGTAGCGCTCGTACTCCGTGGCCTGCTCCTGAAGGTAGCGCGAATGGGGCGACTGGCGGTTGCTGTGGTATCTCGAAAGCTCCGTGTCGATGACGGGTACAAGAGACGCGACCCTGTCTCGGCTGGCCTGCGCAGCCTGGCGCTTCTTCATCTGCTGCCACTCACGCCAGTTGTCAAGCCAGGCTTGGTAGTCCTTGCTGAGGTCGAGGTTGACATAGAGTCTCCAGCTCATAGCCTGGACCCAGTCAAACTCCAAGGCATTCAGCTCAGAGACAGCGATGCCGCTGACTTCGGACCAGGAGCGGTTCTGGAAGGTGTTGTCGTCCAGAAACTTGCTGCCTAGGAGAAGCGAGACGGTGAGGTAGCGCCAAACCTGGCCCTCGGAGGCCTTGTAGGGCCCTTGCTGCTCCTTCATGGCGTTGATGCGCTTGGCGAGGTAGTTCATGCCAAGAAGGATGGTGGTGCTGGGAAGTCTCGTCGACGTGAGGATCTGGGAGACGAACTTGCGGAAGGGTGAAGTGACAGCGGCTTCGGGAGTAACCACTCGCGTCGCCATCTCAGCAACGTATTCAGCCATCATGTCGACCTCGTAATCGAGGACGGCACACACGCCGCCCGGCATGATGAAGGTTGAAGGGGGTTCCGACGAAGATCACACGCGATCTTTGTCGGAGGGCTGAGAACCGAAGGCACAGAGACACAGCCGCGTGGGTAGGCCGCACGAAGCTGATGGCGTTGTCTCAGGGCCAACGATTCGCGAACGTGGAAATGAAAGGAGAATCGGTGGGACCTTAATCAGATCGTCGAGCCATTTAATGCCTGATCCGTATTGTCGTGCTGTAAGACAATATAGATGAAGACTGTCAAAGTCGGAAATGATTCGGCAAGAGAAAGGATCCCGCGAAGTGCTGTAAGAAACAGCCTCGTTCAGATTCTGTGCGTCGAGTCGTGCACAATCGAGGTGTCGATGGCGATCGTTACAACCGGAACCGAAGTCGAGGCACCGGCGAGGACCGATGATAAAGCACTCTGCATTCTCAGTTAGCAACTTGTTCATTCAGACTGAAACAAGCGTTTGCATCGGCCTCGGTCTACAGCTGGCGATGGTGGAGCGACGAGGGTGTGGGTGGCTCGGCAAACGGGGTCCAGAGTAAGAATGCACCATGACTGCAGGTGGAGTCGAGGACACGACGAAGGATGAGTCCCAGAGCTGCAGTGCCGCTCGTTGTGAGGATGCCGGGGCCGAGTCGCCAAAAACAAGCTCAAAACGGATCCGCGACGAGACGCGTCGAGGCAAAAAGCCGCAGCACCAGCCGCCAACCGCAGAACGAGGCCCGTGGCCAACAGGGACTTGCTTACCTTGGGAGCAAAGAGATGCTTGCAGACAGGGAGAGGTGAACCCGAGGGCATGGACTGGCCAGAGGTGGTCGGGCCAGAGGTGGTCGGGCCAGAGGTGGTCGCTGCAAGACCAACCACGGCAGTCGACGACCCGTGGGAACACAAGGGGAACCTGCACGCAGCGAGCTGAGAGGCGGCGGCAAGGGACTCGCGCGAGAGACCAGAATCCGAATGTCGACGAACGGTGAGGAGTTCGTGACGGAGTTGTCGAAGGAGTCGGCGGATTCGGTTTATCGTGGAGGAGTGCGGAGGAGAGGAGAGGAGAGGAGGGAGTGTGATGAGGAAGTAGTGGAAGAGAGAGGTCGGGAGCGTCAAACGGGGCGCCCAGAACGGGATGGCGAGGTTGATGAAGGCAGCGGGCGCTGCGTTAGTGGGCAAAGGCTTCAGTGGGTACCAAACGGCGCGGGCACAGCGCCATGTTAGGGGGGCTGCGTAGCGGGTAGGTACCAGGCACCAATTTTTCTTCCTCTCCACGCCTGGCCGGCCGGCCGGCTCGCTGGCACTGGCTGCGTGCTGGGAGTGTGGCTGCCATATTTGGCGCAGACTAAAGGAGGAGTGGAGGCTCCGCTAAACCTGAACGGCTGCAACCGCTGATTGGCGCAGCCGAGTCGTAATTCATGGGTCCAGGGGTGGCTCTGCTGTCAGGAAGGCAGGTAACGGGGAGGGGTGTGTGTGGAGTCGCCACCGGCCGGATCCATTTCAGGCTTTTCTTGGGCGCCAGAAGTGCAGCGGCGCAGTGGCAGCGCCGGACAGAAATCTTGGCCATGCCGCCGCAGAGCCGGCTCGTGGTCCGTCCCATCCTTTCTGTCGAGCAGCCGGCAGCCGAAATGCTCCGTGGCCACTGGCTCCAGCCAGCGGCTCCAGCCAGCGGCTCCAGCCAGCGACTCCGAGCTCGCTGAGGGCTTACGAGTACCTCGCTGGTACTGGAACGAAGTACGACTGCTCGTAAGTACCCCGCGGAAGCTCTCCTCGAGGCACAGCTCTCCTCAAGGCAAAGCCCCCACGGCAAAGGCTCCTCGCCGCAGCTCGGCGAGTGCTTCAGCAGAATTACGGCGATGCTGCCGAGACCACAGGCAACCGGTCGCAGGCAAACAAATTGGCCGCATCACCGCCTCGCAGGCTCACACGCCACGCACACACACGCGCGCGCAGGCAGACGTTGTCTCTGGTGCCATCCCCGAGCGGCGCCGGTCGCCTGATGTGACGCAAAATGAAGGGTGTGGCAAAAAGCCCTGACTGCAGGTGTGGCTTCAGAGGCCCCCAATGACACAAACCCCTTCCCACATGGGACCAACGATGAACCACTCCGTCCGACCAGCCGCCACACGCCAAGTCACGTCGTCAGAGCAGAGGTTCGTGGTTCCCGAAGGACCGAAGAAAAATCTGCGAGTCACTAAACCGAGTTACGGAGCGGAGAAGCCACTGGCTGAGGAGCGCAAATGACGCCGGCCATTGGTCCCATCCAGCCAAGGCACTGAACATGCGAACATGCGTCCTGTGCCGCCATTCGCGATGAGCATTTTCGTCGGAGCCACTTCTTACGGGGCTTTGACGTGAACGTGCACCTCACGCCTGGTCCTGCCTGCGCCATCCCACAGGGGGCACACTCGTCGTGAGCTTTCAAAACGACTGGAACTTGTGATGCGTCGCAGTTGTTGGCACCGGCTTGCAACGTGGAATCAGGATGAGGGAGGGACCTGGTCGGTACCCGGTGATGACGCCGACGGACAAGTCGTCCACGCATCGAACGGCGGACGTACCAGGTACGAAAGGACACGACTTGCCCGGGCAACCCGTGAGTCACGTTGCATACTAGCACTTCTGTTGGTGGCAGCCACACAGGACGGAGCCTTACGAGTGCATCAGCCGGAGCCCAGCATTCCCGAGTAACACGGTCACAGGGCGACGTTGACGCCGTGGCGGCAGGGCCATCGCGCTGCAGGAATCCGGCTGAGGGCCGCCTGGAAACGGCTCTTGGGCCCTGAAGACAAAGGGCGGACCTGCGCTGCAACGATTCGTGCAGATATTCCGAATGCGGAGAGAAATGCCTCACCGTCCGCCGCACCATGATTGCAGCGCACCACGTAGCGCGACGGAGGAGCGGTGACAGACAACGCTCCCTTGAAGCCCTTGAAACCGGCGGGCAAAGGAATATTTTTAAACGAGCACGGCCCATATTAGATTCCTCTTGCTCTTCACTGGCCTGCATCCTGCCAGGTGAGCTGCCCCGGATGACTGGCGTGCACGCCCGCGCAGCAGAAGGAACCAGGTTACGAAGTGCTCCAACCGCCTCCTCGACGTTGATGGTCGATGCCTGCTTGAAAAGCCGCCAAACCTACTTCACGAGCCTTCCTTGCTGGTGAACCTGACGGGCGAACATTGTGGCCGTCTTCCTTGCCGTGTCCGACATAGCGCGCCCTCCCTTGTGACCCGGCCAAAGAACGAAACCGCCCCCGGGGCGTTGAGGCCCGCTGCCTCATTCACACGGCCCGCTTCTTCCTGACACGCTCGGCCTCGTCACCCGTGCGACATGACGATGCGTATGGCCCTGCCTGGGAGGGGAGGGAGAGGAGCTGCTGCGGCGCGCATTCCCACGCCGCCATGTACCTCTGTTTCTCGCGTCTGCCTGTCCGCTGACGGACCGTTGTTGCAACTGCCTGAAACCGACCGCTGGGGCCAGCCGGACTCCGGGCCCCGTGGCGCATGGCTCGCCAACGCACGCACGCACGCGCTGCTTGTCCCGTCGATGACGAGGTTGTGGCGTGCCGCACGACGGCTGGGGACTGGCATCGACCGGCCCACCTCGATGAGGAGGACAAGTCCCTTACTCCGTACTCCCTCACGTCATCCTGCCGGCCCTGGTGCCGTTGCTCGGGTGCAGCGTCGGCTTGGCGGTCGTCTCATCAGCGCCGCGCCTACGAGATTGCGAGCAAGCAGCGGATCTCTTCTCATACACGCCGTGCTGGGCGTGACTGACGAGCAGACCGCCTGCCGCTGCCCCTCTTTCATCCAAAGAGGGTCCAACGCTCACCGCAATATGCCCCTATTCGCGCGCCATTACCGAGGATAAAACGGCTCCTCCGTCCGTAGCGTCCGCCCGCCCGC
>NRSZ01000801.1:1861-12486 GCA_002901185.1 Tolypocladium capitatum
TCCCCCCCGCGACTACGCCAAGCTCAACAAGGACACCTTGGTCGAACACGATGCCGCCGAGGAGGAGCGGGGTATCCCTAGCTGGGAGGCCCCCTTCATGGCCCGCTACGAGGGTCAGGGACGGGTATTACCCGTTCTCCAGGCTTTGGACTATGAAGCTGATCCCCTCATTGACCATACTGGCGTCATGCGAGTGCTCCAACGGGGTCGACCTGTCGCTCTGACGCGAAGTTACCCCTATCTCCCGACGACCACGAGCCAGCTGGCGGACCAGCCGGCGGAGCAAAAATCGGGCTCCAAGACGAGCAGCTCGGATCCATCCAAGAGACCCAAGAAGCAACGATCAGAGTCCATTTCCAAGCTGTCGTCCATATTTGCCGGTCAGGTACGCGGCAAAGCCACCGCGGGCGAAATGGCAACCACCATCGCCTCCCGTCTGGATGACGAGGAGCCGAGACCGCCTACCCCGAAATACGAGGAATACGAGCAAGCACCGCCGTCTCCTTGGTCGCAGTCCCCAGCCCCATCGCCGGCGGTCCGCGCCGACCCGAAGGAGAACCCCTTCTTCACCGACGCCATGGTCGACGAAGATTCCTTCAACCCGGGCTCGGCCCCCGCCAATTACAACGGCATGCGTCCGCCAGAGGCCATCGGCATCGACAACTCCTGGACTGTACTGCACATGCCCCTGACGCATGTACTGCTTTCGAGGCCGACGCACCCTTTCAAACTAGACTCCACGGCCATGGAGCAGCGGTCCCAGTCCCGAAGCAAGGATGATGCTGGCGAGGACCGCAAAGAGCCCCCGGAATCCGACCGCCTGACGCCGGATCACTTGAGGAGAGACAAGCCGGCTCCGATTGCCATCTTGTCCATCCTGAGCCCCATCATACCCTATCCGTCCAACCTGAGGCGCTCCCTGGATCACCTTGCGCCGCACATGGCCACGTCCTTCTCCATTTGCCGACACTATACCAACCTGGAGACTGAACTGGCCGGCATGCAACGTAAGAGACCACAGACTGCCGGCTTCGGGGCCGTCGCACCTTTCGCGCGGCATATCGAGAGCGTTCCATACCTGGCGCCGGGCGAAGGCGCCCAGCAACCGTCCTTGGGCGGCAGCATAACGAGTCCAGGCGATTATTCTGGAGTATCGAAGAGCGCCGCCGGCTCTCCGATCGGCACTCCTGGCTGGGAGCAAGGGTCTCTCAACTACCTCGTCGACAAGCGACAGCCGACCGGCAGTCCGGCAGCCATTGCCCAAGGCGCCGAGAGCTATTTCAGCAGCAAGCAAAGGCCAGCATCGGCTAGGCAGGAGGCCTGGGGCACCGGAACCCAGCGCCCAAGGGCAGGATCTAAAGACAATTCACCTGGCGAGAAGAGGCACTCCTTGCTGTTGGCCCCCAGACCTTCCGCGCTGGACCTTCTGAGCCCGGAGCCGCTCACTGACAGGCCTACCCATGATGCCGACGACGCCACTGTGAAGGCTCGGAAGGACCTCGCTGTCGAGAACACGCAAGAGGCGAGCGTCGACGGGCCAGGGGAAGCTGCCGCGACGAAGTCGGCGGAGAGACATCCAGAGCCTGCAAAGGCTGATCCGGGCCCCGGACCCCGTCAAGGCCACACCGTACTTCATAGCTATGGCGCAGACTTTGCCGCGACCTTTCAATCGCTGCCTCCAAGCTCTAGCCTTGCCAGGCCACTGCCGACTCCGTCCGCACCGCCACGCGCCAGCTCTCTGACGACGTTGGGCGCGGACATGCCACCCCCTTCGGACAGACTAAAGGGCCTCATCCTCGACTCCCTGCCGGCCCATGTTTTCGTGTCTCTTCCGCAGACTGGCGAGACCGTATGGGTGAATAGCCGTTTTCTGTCGTACCGCGGGCAGACCGTCGCAGACTTGTCCGCAGATCCCTGGGCAAGTATTCATCCGGATGATCGCAACGGATATCTCAAGGCATGGGGCCACTCGCTCCGAACGGGAGAGCAGTTTTCCAGGACGGTGCGCATCAAGCGGTTTGATGGCGCATACCGATGGTTCTATGCCAGAGCCGTCGCTTCCAAGGACAAGAGAGGGGTCATCATGCAGTTCCTGGGCTCGTATATGGATATCCACGACCAACACATTGCCGAGCTAAGGGCAGCCCGACAAGAGGAGGTTGAGGCATCGGAAGCCAAGCACCGCCTGCTGGCCAACCTCATCCCGCAGATTATATTTACGGCGACTGAGGACGAGGGCGTCACGTTTGCCAACGAGCAGTGGCTGTCATACACCGGACAGAGTTTTGATGCTTCGTTGAACCTGGGCTTCATGGATTACGTGCATCCAGACGACTTGGCAAAATGCCGCATCCCAACCGACAAAGCCTCGAGGCCAAAGGCCAACGTGCAGCGCAGAAGGAACGATGGATCCGAATCCTCCGAAGCAACGCCCACGTCTGGTACCGTTCGAGCATCGAGGTCGCCGACCACCCGAGAACCCGTTTCACAGAGCGGCCGCTCAGTGCCGTCCCGGAGCAGCAGCTCGGGCACCGACTCGGGCCGCGGGCTGCCGTCTGCGGACTTGATGGAGCTGGCAAGAAAAGGCATCATCAAGGTGGCCACTGACACCAGCGGCAGACTCTCTTACACGACTGAAGTCCGCCTGCGTTCAAAGACCGGGGAGTACCGCTGGCACCTCATCCGCTGCGTGGAGATCGATACCATCGACTTTGGCCGCGGCGCCAGTTCCTACTTCGGTTCGGCCACGGACATCAATGACCACAAGATCCTGGAGACAAAACTCAAGGAGGCCATGGAGTCCAAGAGCAGGTTCTTGAGCAACATGTCTCACGAAATCAGGACGCCACTAATCGGAATCTCCGGCATGGTCAGCTTCCTGCAGGACACTACGTTGGATGAAGAACAGCGCGACTACACAAACACCATTCAGACCAGCGCCAACAGCCTCATCATGATCATCAACGACATCCTGGACCTGTCCAAGGTTGATGCTGGCATGATGAAGCTCAAGTATGAATGGTTCCACACCCGATCCCTGATCGAAGACGTCAACGAGCTCGTTTCGACAATGGCAATCGCGAAACGCCTCGAGCTCAACTACCTCGTTGACGCCGAGGTTCCCCCCTGGGTCAAGGGCGACAAGGTGCGGATTCGACAAGTCTTGCTCAACGTCATTGGCAATGCCATCAAATTCACCACCGAGGGGGAGGTCTTCAGTCGATGCCGAGTCTATGCCAAAGACTTTCCGGATCAATACGAGCACGAGATTACTCTGCAGTTCGCCATAACGGACACTGGCCAAGGGTTCTCCAAGGAGGAGGCTGATCTCATCTTCAAGCCCTTTAGCCAGATCGACGGCAGCAGCACGAGGCAGCACGGCGGAAGCGGACTGGGCCTCGTCATTTCCAGGCAACTCGTCGAGCTCCATGGCGGCAAGATGGAAGGGACCGCGGAATTAGGGAAGGGGTCTACCTTTACCTTTACGGCCCGATTCGCCCTCCCGACGCTGGAGGACCATCCCAACCTCCAATTCGGTCCGCCATCGACAATCTCCGCCGGGTACCAACACGACACTCCAGAGAGCGTCCCCCAAGCTCTCGACGCCGGTGGCGCCAACCACGGCGCCTTCAATGCCGACTACACGTCGCCTGGCGTGACCTCGACGGGCAGCTCCGACCCCTCCGTTCACTCCAGCAGATCGCATCTTGCGGACGGGTCATCTGTTGCGTCTGTGAACACGGGCCTGGCTCGCTTTAGTGAGGCTGCCAAGGCTAGCGGGCAAGACCTTTCCCAGATGAGGCTGGAGATGCCTTTGGACGGAGGAGGCTCTCCGGGTGGAACGGCAACTCCAGATAACAACAGCCAGCCGTCCCCAGACTCCCTCCCGCCCCTGTTCTCGATCCTCATCATATGCTCACAGTACCACAGCCGCGAAGCGACGGCACAGCACATTGAGATGACCCTACCAAAGGAAGTACCGCATCGAATAACGGCCCTTGCCACGGTAGAGGAGGCCCAGGCGCTCATTGGCGGCGACGACCCGACCATTTTTACTCACATCGTCCTCAACCTCGCCTCTGCCGAAGCCATCATCGACGTAATGGACCAAGTCACCAAGCCGCAAAAGGTTGACAGGACCACCATCCTCATCCTCTCCGACTCGGTGCAGCGTCAGGCCGTGATGAAGCAGGTGACGAACACCAAGTATGAGCGTCTGCTCACGGACAACCTGGTGACGTTCATCTACAAGCCGGTCAAGCCTTCGCGCTTTGCGGTCATCTTCGACCCGGATAAAGTACGGGATCTGAGTACGGATCGGAATCGATCCACGGCGGAGCAGATGGTGGAGAACCAGAAGGCGAGCTACCAGGAAATCAAGCGTCGCATGGGCAACAGGGGATACAAGGTGCTCTTGGTGGAGGACAACCCAGTCAACCAGAAGGTGCTGACGAAGTACCTCAACAAGATTGGTGTCGACGTGGATGTCGCCGTCGACGGCGTGGAGTGCACGGAAAAGGTGTTGTCGAAGCCGCACAAGCAGTACTCTCTCATTCTGGTAAGTCGTTGCCGCGGGATCCAGCAACGGATCGTACGCGGCGGGTAATTAACAAGACTTGGCAGTGCGACCTCCACATGCCACGCAAGGACGGGTACCAAGCGTGCCGTGAGATACGGCAGTGGGAGAGGGCGGGAGACTTCTCCAAGATGCCCATCATTGCCCTGTCCGCCAACGTCATGTCAGACGTCCAGGAAAAGTGCATCGCCGCGGGATTCAGCGACTACGTCACGAAGCCGGTTGACTTTATCGATCTGAGCAGAGCCATGGCCAAGTTCTTTTGACAGGCCCAGCCTTGCGACTCTGGTGCGGGATATCTCGTCTCTACCCACGGTTTCGTTTCTCTGGCATCATCGCACCATTGTGCGCTTCTGCGCGGTGGAATCATTGCTTGATCCCCCAGCACGAGGAGGCCCTGACCGGGGACAACGAAAGAAGAAAGAAGGAGGTGTCTGTTTTGGCTTGCATACCGCACGGAGACACTGGGGTTGTATTCTTTTCCCCTTCTCCTCTTCATCATGGACTTTATCATGGAATGCGAAAGCGGCGCTATACATGCAGCTTGTCTCTCTGAGCTTGTCTCTCTGTGTTACTTGTGTATGCCTTTTTTTTTTCAGTTTTGTTTCCGCTGGGCCTCCCATAGAGAGGGAAGGACACCCTCATGAGAGGGATTTCCGCGAGGGACCTTGTACTTGGGGTTTTTTTATTCTTTCTTTTAAAACAACTGAATTGGAATCAAAGGCGGTTAAAGACGAAGGAGGCGGAGGACGGATCTTGCGTGGTGACCGTGGTGACGAGGGCGTCGATCCCTCACTTGTTGAGTGTGCTGTGTGTGCGTGTTTGCTTCTCTTCGGCTCCTTGCCCCCCTGCGTCTGCATGGCCTCTGCGTCGGTGGTGGGAAAGGGAACGAAAGGGTAGCTAGATTTAGACGTCGCCGAGAGCGGCGTCGGAATGGAAGACCATTTGGGGACTGTGCGCATGTATGCCTCGGCCATGGGCCTTGTATCGTGTTGCGTTTACTTGGCAAGTTGACGGCTGTAAAGGACGAGGTGGTAGACCGAACGTAATTTGAATCTTTTTCCATGATGGGTATATCAGAATGTGACGTGACGTTGCATACAATCTCTTTTAGCCTGAGCGCTGCCGGCAACCCAAGCATGCCTTCTTTAATGGTCGCTAGTAGACGCTCCCCTCTATGCTCCGGTCTTCCCTCTCCGCCTTGTCCAAGTCGTCCAAGTCCACGTCCGGACCGTCCCCCGACTTGGAGAGGTCCGCAGCCGTCGGCGGCTCATCGCCCAGCCGGTTCGCGAACGCATGGTTGCCCGTCTCGCCACGGCGATCCTCGGCACCGCCCCGGATGGTGGACCGGATGCGCGTGTTAATGGAAGCAACGCGGTGGCGCCGCTGGGCCTCGTCCTCGGACGCGTCGGTATCGCTCTCGCTGAGCGAGGCGTGGCCCGAGTAGGTGCCGCCAAAGTCGCGGCCGAGGTGCAAGCGAGAGGACTTGAGGCCGCGGAGGCGGTGCTCGGCGGTGATGAAGGAGGGCGTGTCGTTGGGGGAGGATTGCGCTCCCTCGAGGGTGCGGGTGACGTCGATCTCGAGGTCAGGGGCGGCGCGGTGGTCGCTCTGCTCGTCGTCGCCGTCGTCGGAGCCGATGGCACGGTTCTCCCGCTGCCGCCTGCTCGCAATCGTCGTGCCGCCGCCGTTGCTACCAGGCAGCCCGCTGCGCTCAATATCCCTCTGCTGCAGGGCTTCGAGATCGTGGCGCTTCTTGTAGTGGTTGGTGTGGTTACACCCGTCAGGGCAGCCACCCCAGCGGCGGGTCACGGTAGAGGTCTTGTTAGAGTGATCGGCCTTGTCCTTGGCGTTGGTGGTGACGGTGCTGCGCTCGCGGCGGAGCTCAGACCAGGTACGCAGGTTGTTCTCGAGGAGGAACTTGCCGTTGTCCCGCTTGCGCATGATGAGGAACTCGCAGTGGTTGACGTTGCGGAGGTCCTCAAAGTACTCGACGGTGAAGTGGTACCACTTCATGAGGAAGATGCGGGACATGAGGCCGTGAGTGACTGCATATGTCTACGTTAACACGAGTCCTGACGAGACGTGGTGGTGGCTCAGGAGCGTACCAAGAACGCAAACGCTGGCAAAGTCGTCCTCGCCAAACTGCCGCCACAGGCTCTCGTTGAAGCCGCTGACGCGGTCGTATGCGTCGGCGGCGCTCTCACCGTTGGGGATGCGGTAGAAGAAATGGCCGTAGTCGGCCCTCTCCTGCCACATGCGCTCCATCTCGGCGCCACAGGGTTGGAAGTTGCCAAAGTCCTGCTCACGCAGGCGCGGCTCCTCGTAGATCTTGATGTTGGAGCGGCGAAAGGGCGAGGGGCCAGGGCCATCGGAGGTGAGGGTGGCGAGGATGCCCTCGGTGGTCTCGCGAGTGCGGCGGTAGGGTGAGGTGAAGAAGTGGAGGGTGTCGTCGGGGCGAAGGAGGTTGCGCAGGCGGCGGCCGGCGTCGTGGGCCTGCGTCCAGCCCTCGGCCGTGAGCTTGACTCTGTGATCGGGGATGCTCTGGTGGATTTCGCGGTTTTCTAGAGGAGCAGGTGGGTTGGCGAGCTGGACGCCTACGGGGGGCGAGGGTGGCTCACTATTTCCCTCGGACTGGGCATGGCGGATGAGGATGATCAGCCGCGGCTTGGCCATGGCTGCCGGCTGCGTCCGTCGTCGAAGCGGAAGTCGGAAGTTGGAATGCGCCGCGGCGATGGCCGGATGGAGGCGTCCGGGAGGAGCACGGCAGAGTGCGATGGCGGGGGAGGGGGAGGAAGAGGAGAGAGCTGGACGTCCGTTGCGGCGAGAGGCCAGGTTCGACGCCGAGTGGGCCGCAGTTGATCTCGGGGCAAGAGGCGGTTCCTCCCGCTGGCCTGCGCCGTCGGTGCGTCCGTCGGGGCGTCGCCAGTCCGTCGCCAGTCCGTCCGTCAGTCCGTCCACTGCCGTGCCGCGGCTTGTAGACACGTCTTGTCCACGTCGATATGCGCGTTGGTGATGCGGCTGCGGCCGGCCCGGACCTGGCTCTGGGCTGACTGGCAGGCGGGGTTGAGCGCTGTCGTCGAGCCCCGGCTACGGCCGCCGCCAAAATTTTCAGCCTCATCCATCACCACCACTCCAACATCCTCCATCCCACGTCGCCCAAACTGCATCACCACCCGTCACCACCGTCACCGCCACCATGTCCGGCGAAGGCCCCGAGGCAATCCCCACCTCGGCCGACCCCCGCTCCCGCCGTCCCACCAAGAAGCGCGCCCTCTCGCCCTCCTCCGCCCAGGCCGCCTCACTCGACGCCCTCTTCGCCAAGCCCGACCGCGAGATCCCCGTGCCGCCCTCCGGTACCGCCCTCGCCACCAAGCGCCGCGCCGTCGCCGCCCCCCCCGAGATCGTCACCAATGTCCAGGGCTCCAGCGCCGGCGCCGGCTCCGGCGAATTCCACGTCTACAAGGCCTCGCGCCGTCGCGAGTACGAGCGCCTGCGCGGCATGGACGACCAATTGCGCCGCGAGAAGGAGCAGGAGGTCTTTGAGAAGGAAAGGGTCGAGCGGGATCGCAGGGACGAGGAGCGGACGAGGAAGAATAGAGAGAAGCGGGAGAAGATCAAGGCCAGGAGGGCCAACAGGGACAAGGGGCGTGGCGGTGCTGCTGCTGGCGGTGTCAAGGCCGCGACTGGCGCACCGGCAGACCCGTCTCCTCTCCATCAGGCTCACAGTCCCCGGGAGGATCATGATCAACGAGAGAAACGTGGCGACGCGGTTCCGTCTGCCGTGGCACGAGGTCCCGGTCTTGTCATGCACGACGACGACGATGATTGAGCCTTCGGACACGGCCCTGCATCTTCAGCTCGACGAGGACGCATCGTCAGTCGCATAGCATCCACAATGATACCCCATTCGATTTTCTCACCTCGCCAGTCCGCCGTGGCCCAACGATGCAGGCTGCCGTCTTCCTCTTGCGGTTTTGTCTATGTCGGTTCCGTCCTCGTCCTCGTCTACGTCTCGTCTCGTCTTCATGTCGCAGTACAGGGGGTATGACCAGAGCAAACACACATGCCGTCCTCCGCCATCCTCCGCCATCCTCCGCCATCCTCCCGTTCCCAAGCACTCCTTGCCATCTAAATTCACCCATGCTTTAATCGTCGCCTCCACCTGCACCGCCGCCTCCGATATGTTGCGCCTTCTTGGCGCTGCAGATGTCGTCCACTCTTAGCAACAAGCAAGCGGCCTAAAAGACATGTCAAGGTCAGCATGTGCGCGTGATTACCATGGGTGGGCACGGCCGCACAACTCACCTCGATGGCAGTCTTGATGCTCTGCAGCTTGATGGCCTCGGGCTCCCACACGCCGTACTCCTTCATGTCCACAATGGCGCCGGTGTCGCCGTTGACGCCCCACGTGCTCTTACCCTCGGCCTGCTTGGCTCGCAGGTCCGTCAGCACGCGCACCGGGCTCTTGCCGGCGTTCTGCACCAGCGTCCTCGGGATGACCTCCATGGCGTCGGCCACCGCCTTGTACGGCCACTGCTGCACGCCCTCGATGCCCTTGGCCAGCTGTCCCAGCCTCACCGACACGGCCATCTCCGTGGCGCCGCCGCCGGGCGACAGGCGCGGGTGGAACACGACGTTTCGCGCCACGCCCATGGCGTCCTGGAGGTTCCGCTCAATCTCGTTGAGCACGTCCTTGGACGGGCCTCTCAGGAGCACCGTGCAGGCCTTGGGGTCCTGGCACTTGGTGAGGAAGCTAAAGTACTCGTCGCCAATCTTCTCGATCTCGAACAGGCCACACCGGGTGCCGACGTCCGAGTCCTGGAGGTCCTCTACCCGGTTGACAATGGTGGCGCCCGTGGCACGCGCGATTCGGTTGTTGTCCGTCTTGCGCACACGGCGCAGGGCCGTGACGTTGGCCTTCACGAAGAAGTGCTGGGCCAGGTCTGTCCCAGGTTAGCCAGAGGCAGCGAAAAACGAGCGGTGCACCTTCAGAACTCACCAGAAACTCCCTTCTCGGTGATGACGAGGTCGGGCTTGACGGCCAGGATAGCCTCGCACATCATCTTGACCTGCTCCTCCTCGATCTGCAGGATGCGGCTCCAGTCCTCCTCCTTGGTGATCTCGATATTGGTCTGCGACTCTCCCTTCTTGTACTCGAGGGGGCAGTCAAGGAGCACGATGCGGGGGTTCTCGATGCGCCGCCTCATCTTGGGGTGTGTAATGTCCTTATTCAGCATCAGGCCGTCGAGGACCCTGCTGTCCTCAATCTCGCCGCCGGGCACCTTTTCGATTCTCGCGTACCGCTTGATGTCGACCTCGGTCTTGCCATTGCCGGCCTCCCACGTCACGGTGCGGACGGCCTTGAGGGCGAGGGCGCACATCTGGTCCATCCACCGCGAGACAAACTTGGTGCCAATGGACGAGGAGATGAGCTGGTGCATAGCCTTGTCGTCGTCGACGTCGATGGGGAGGGAGACCTGGTCGATGATCTCGAGGGCGTCCTTGAGGGCGCGCTTGAAGGCGGAGATGATGACGACGGGGTGGATGTTGCGTTCGAGCTGGGGCAGGGCCTGGGCCAGGATCTCACCGGCTGCGACATGTGTCAGAATAACCGTGCATGTGTTTCGGTGGTGGAGTGTTCCGTGTCGTCTCACCCAGAATAATGACCGTCGTGGTGCCATCGCCGACCTCCTCGTCCTGCGTCCGGCTGAGCTCAATCATGCTCTTGGCGGCGGGGTGCGAGACCTCAATCTCTCGCAGGATCGCGTGGCCGTCGTTGGTCAGGACGATGCCACCCATAGGGTCGAGCAGCATCTTGAGCATGGCCTTGGGGCCGAGGCATGATCGAATGATGTCGGCAACGCTGGCGCCGAGCGTGGGTTAGCGGAGCACGCGAGAGGCGCTGGCGGTGGCGGCAACGTACGTCTTGGCAGCGGCAATGTTGGACATTTGAGCTTTCCTTCCGGTCTGCCTCTCACTGCTGTTGGTGTCTGTCACGGCCGGGTCAGCTTGCGGGCGCTGGGGAGGGGGGCTTTTGATGCCCGGCGGG
>NRSZ01000129.1:0-13932 GCA_002901185.1 Tolypocladium capitatum
GGGGTGGAGCCCTGGGAATGAGGAACTGCATTTCCGTCTCGTGCATCTTCGAGTCTGTCGCTGCAGCCTGCAGATACTTCTGCCGAGCGCACCGAATCGCCATGGCCGAGCAACTCTCCTCGCCGCGCATCACGGCCCAGTACCTCGACAGCTTCGTCGGCCGGCTCGTCACCATCGTCGGCAGGGTGACGCAGCTGCGCGGGGACCAGGCCACGCTCGATGCCGACGGCACCGTGACCGTGGTGCTGAACCGGGTGAGTCTGCCGTTCTCCGGCCTGCCGTCGGCACGGAGGTTCGGGCGAGCTGACGGTTGCCGGTGCAGGATGCGCACTTGACCAACGGAAACGCCGTCCAGATCATCGGCAAGGTGAACCCGGACCTGTCCATCAAGGTCCTGAGCTCTCGGGACCTGGGCGCGGGAGTTGGTGGGTTACGTCGCGCGACTGTGCGGCCGGAGCCTTTGGCTGACCTTTGCTCTCCAGACTTTGGCCTGTGTGCGGCCGTCGTCGAGGCTACGCACCGGCACAAGGACATTTTCGTCATCGACGGCTAGGAGCAGGCCCGACCGACCGCCTGGCGAGAGGAACTGCAATGGCATCGGTCTGTGGCGCTGGAAGACTTGTAGCGATCTTTATATGCCATGAATGAAGCGCGGTGATGGATGCTCGCCTACGTGCGCGAGACACAAAGTGTGAATTCAATTTTGGCTTCGTATTTACGGATAGCAACGGCTTTCTTTTCCCTTATTTTCTCCCGTCCCGTCGGTTGCTTACTGCATGTTCTGGAGCAGGTACATGACCCCGGCAAAGGCCTCCTCGCCGCTCGGCACAATCTGGTCAGCGGGCAGGACAAACCCGAATTTTCGCGTGTCGCGCAGCTCCACGGCGAAGCCGTAGTCGCCCTGGACCACGTCGTTGACGTAGTCGATGCTGCTGCCGGCGGCTTGGTAGATGGTGGTGCAGATGGGGCCGGACTGGAAGTTGGTGCCGTGGACGGCGGCGATGGCGTCGACGGCGCCGCCCGCGAGCCGCTGGTAGTCGTCGTTGTTGTCGGGCACCGAGTCGCAGGTGTAGCCGTATGCTGTCCGCGCAAGACTGTGTCAGCCGCCGAGACCACTCACGCCATCGTCGCCTCCAGGGGGGGGGACTAACGCGTCATGAAGAGCTGCGAGTACGAGTGCCAGTCCATGTACAGCTTCAGGCCCTGCGTGCTCTTGACGTGCTGGAGGAAGCTGGCCAGCGCCTTGGTCTCGGGCGAGTCGCCGGCGCTCTCGCCGCGGTAGTCCTCGTCGCAGGGGTTGGTCGACGAGCCGGGGCCGTCCCACTTGTAGGGCCAGTTGCGGTTGATGTCATGGCCGAGACAGCTGCCGCCCGTGTCCTGGCGGTTCTTGCGCCACATGCGGTCCGTCCCCTGCGTGTACAAGAAGCCTGCGAGGAGCCGTCAGTCTACGCCGGCCGTCGGGCGACGCGGGTCTGCGTCTCGGGGGCTGCGCCTGGCCTTACCGTCCGGGTTCACGACGGGGAATATGTAAAAGTCGTACTTGTCGACGAGGCTCGTGATGGTCGAGTCGGTCCCGTAGCCGTTCAGCAGGGTGAAGGCGGCGTACTCGACGACCATGGTCGAGATCCACTCGCGCGCGTGGACGGTGCCGTGGAAGACGACGGCCGGCTTGCTGCCCTTGCCGCCGCTGCCGTAGAAGTGGATGCCCGTGATGGTGTTTCCCTGCAGAGAGTTGCCCGAGGTGACAATCTCCGAGTTGGCGGCGTGCTTGGACTGCAGGTCGGTGAGGAACTGGAGGTGGTCGTGGTACGAGTGGTACGAGTTGAACCAGGTCGAGTTGGCCGAGCCGTCTGTCTCCCGTCAGCCACCTCACCCGCCAAGCGCGACGACGACGACGACGACGACGACGAGGTCAGAAAGGGGGGGGACGAGGGGAACGTACGGGCATAGGCCTCAAAGATGGTCTCGTCAGCAATCGACTGCCCGAGGTCCTCGTGCATCGTCTCCACGTGCAGGCCCTGGACCTCGCTGAGGAAGGCATCGAGCATGTCCGGGGCCACCTGGATGTCGGCGAAGGCGCCCTTGCGCAAGGGCGGCTGCCAGACGTTGAGGCCCAGCCTGGAGATGGTGTCGGAGACCCTCTGGGGCTTGGCGCCGACCTGCACGCGGAAGACCTTGTGGCCGTCGTAGGAGACCCTGGCCGGGGCCGGGGCGACGGCGGCCGCCGAGGCAGCGGCCAGGACGGACGACAGGACCGCAAGGGACTTCATCTTCGCAACTCGGGCCGCTCTCTTCTCTCTACCGCTCTTTCAACAACCGACGGCTTGCCACCGTGCACGATGGCGGAGGCGTACGGGAAAGGGGCGGGGGCTGGGAAGACGGCGAATAGGCTTGGCCGGCGATCACGACTCTCCTTGGGCTTCTCTCTCCTGCAGCATACAGGCGGGAACGCTCGCCCCTTTATCTCTCGCCCGCCGAGCCCAGCCACGCGACCCGGCGAACCGTACGCAGCGCAACCCGCGAGCAAACAACACAGCCCAACCGACGAGGCGGTAACACGAACCTGCAAACCCGCCGACCCCCACCGTGCCGCGTCAAGCAGGTCCGACGAGGGCCGCCGATCAGGTAACCTTCCCTATCCGTGGGCGGCGCGGACGCGTGATGCCGCGCCGGTCCGCGCCGACGAAACGAAATGGCTCGGGTCACGAGGCACCGGCCGCGGCGGCTGGCAGCATGCCCATCTCTCCATGCGGAGCCGTAATCTCCGGGAGGCGCTCCGAACCCAGCTCGCGTCCGGAAAGAGAAGAGAGGAAGGAAACCCGAGAAAGCCATGCAGCCCTCCTTGGCGGCGGTGCGGTCCGTCCGCCGCCCGCATCGTCTTCGTCGGCGCCGTCTCCATCGCCAGGAGCTCGATGTCCGTCGGGCACCGCGGCAAACGACCTGCCAGATGCAGATGCAGATCCGGGGCCGAGATAAGATGCGTCCCGTAAGCGCCGCCAGCCGACGACCCCTGCCCCCGATACGACGCGGCCGCGACATGGCGTCGTCTAGACCTCGACGCCTCGGGGGTCTTTTGTCGAGCGCATCGACAGGGATGGCACAGTTGCCGTGCGATGCCTGCCACGCGCGGGAGAAGGATGCCCTTCCATTTCCATTCTCCCCGATTCCGATTCTGGGCCTGCCCATTCCTGGTACATGTTGGAGCAACGGCGTTCCCCGCTCTCCACTCCCCTCCCCGCATCAACAAAAGATCTCTGTTCTACGTCGTAACTGCAATCGTCCTTTGCACTACGGAATGACGCATGCCTCCGCGCATGGCGGGTCTGACTGACACGCCCTAGGCTTGTCTCGCTGCGGCGGCATGCGCCGTGATCATCTCCCGGGCTCGTCCGCCCTGTCGTCTTACTATTGGACGGCCCCCGGCGCGGGAGATCCGGAGCTGGACCCGCTCTTGTGCCGGAGGCCCCGCTCTTGTGTCGGAGGCCCCGCTCGCCAAGTTGCCGCTTCCACCAAGCCTCGTCGTCAACCATTATTGCAGGCTGCATGGACTGGAGTGCCGCGGAACTCGGCCATGCCTCGCATTGTATGCTTCACTATCATATTGACATGCTCTCAGCCTCTGTGCCTCGGTCGTTCTCTTGGCAATGACTCCCGTCCACTCAAACGACCCCGTCGTCTTCCATTCGCAATAGCTCCACCGCCACTGCCCACACCTTCTCTGCGCCGCCCATGATATCCATTCCCTCGTACCCGCGTGGGCTTGATGCCCCGTCTCCCCCCATTATGCTGCTGAGCACAGCAGGCGGGCTATCCAACGTCCCTTCGTGTGCTGTCGCCGTTTGCAACTCGCCGTGCAGGCATTTCCTGAGCCTCGCTGCGACGACGCCGGCATCCTCCGTCCTTGTGCCGTCGTCGCTTCGCTCACCTCCCGTGGCTTGCGCGCTGGCTGCCCTCCGGCCCTCCAGGCCTGGTCCGCCCGAGTCCTCGTCGTCCGCTGTGCGCGCTCCATCACCATCATCCGAGGCAGAACGTCGCGTCGGCGTCGGCGTCGGCGTCGACGACGCATCCTCGTCTGTGCGTCGCTGCCGCTCCTGGAATATGTTGTCCCTGATGGTCCTCAGCCGCGTCGTGAATCGCTCAAACACCTTGACTCTCTTCTCTGCCGACTCGGCTCTCTCCTTCCACATGCACAAGTCCCTGTTGGCCGCCCTCAGCTGCTCGCTCAGCGTGCCCACTTCGGTGTCTTCTTGCGCCTCGAGCTGTCTTCGCAGCTGCGACGCTTCCTCGTTCTTGGCTCCCAGGTGACGCTGGAGGTTTTGTATCTGCGAGTACAGAATCGTCGTGCCTCGAGGGCGTGTTGCGGGTCCCGGGTGCACCGTGTCCATGACTGGGAACTCGTCCGTCGTTTGCGGCGCCGGGGATGGCGTCGACAACGGCCGAGGACGGTTCAGGTGCTGCGCGATTGGCGGCGGCTCGCGGTAGGGGACCATGGTGCCCAGGCTTGGGACGTGCCTGAAGCCCTCGTGAGTCAATGTGCCGGCGTCCGACGACTTCAACGCCGGCATCGATTTGCTAGTGCCGACCTGGGTTGGCCCCCCGAGAATCTCGCCCTGCCGCCGCTGCTCCTCGGTGTGTACTGCAGCGGCCACAGAGGATGCCATACCGCCAACAGCAGGCGTCTCCCGCTCATCTTGTGTCGCTGTCAGAGACTGACTTGAAACCTCCTCGCCGCTGGCAGATTCTGGCGACTTGTCCGAGCCGTATCGCAGCCAAACCGGCCCTGGCAGAGGCTGTCGGCCGCACTTGCAAGGGGAGCTCGGCGCTGCCTGTATCCAGATGCCTCCATCTGGGCCCTGGAGTTTGATAGGCGATGGTGGTTTGTTCGGCGACGGTGGTTTACTCGGTGATGGTGGCTTGCTCGAGTCCTGGCTCTCGAACAAGGCCGCCATCGCCTTTACGGACCCCCGTTTGCTGAGAGCCTCGGAGCTACTGGACCTTGACGGCGATTGCAATGTGACCTTGACCTTGCTCCCCAATTGGCCGTGGGATTTCGACGTCCGCGGTTGCCGTGCCGATAGATCCTGTCCATCTGATGCGCCATGCTCCGCCTGGTTTCGTTGCTCATCTTTTGGTCCATTTATGTAGGCTTGTCCTAGGCCGGGATATCTCATTAAGCCTGAGCCGCCAGGAAAGCCTGAGCCGTCTGGCGTGCCATGTGTCCTGCTGTTGCTCCCGTGGACGACGTGGGCAGGTGGCAAGTCTTCCTATGGCTCGCCGCCGGAGTACGAACTCGCCGCCTCCCTGCTCTCTCCGTCATGATGATGGCGATGACGATGATGGCGACGACGACTATGATGCTGCAGCATACCCATCTCGGGATAAAAGTGATCAGGCGTCGTGTCAATCGAGTCTCTTGGAATAGGCTCCGCTACTGTCCTGGCCACTCCGCTGAGGCCTTTGGGGCGCACTTCATCCTCGAGGCTGCTTTGTGTCGCCCGCTGGCTCGCAGTCGTCGTTTTGGATCTTCGTCTTTCCTGGCGTGCGTCCACGTACTCTCTTTTGACGCTATCCTCTGTCCCCTTTGCCACTGAAGAACCTTCAGTGGAGTTCATCCCGAGCTCGACGTCGGGCACGACAAATTGATTTCGATTTTGCCCATGTGGCGAGAGCATCATAGTGATTCGAGGACTTCGGTTCTCTGGGCTCAATGTTCCTGGCGGATATGATGCCCGTCCATGCTGTGGTTGGAGGGTCAAAGGATCTGGAGAATGCTCAGAGCCGTCGTATGAGCCGGGGTTGTTCGACGCCCTGCAATGCCGGCGTGTCCCCGAGACTTTGGAGAGACGACCCTTGGTGGGGTTGGGAGATAATCCAGTCACATCTTCAGCTGTATACGACATCGTTTGAGTCGCCTCCAAGCTGTCGTGTTCGTGCCTTGATCTCGACGATAGCCGTGGAGGAACGCTGTCGAGGTACACCTGCGCAGGATCCAGGCTTGTTTCATCCGCTAGAAGCTGCGACGGCGGTGGTCTCTCTCCACTGTCGGCGGCCGCTGGGGCTTCGCCATGTCCAACCGAGGCCCTCTCACGACTCTGTGGCTTGGAGCATTTGGCCGTCTCAGACATCGCGCTCGTTACTCCTTGCTTGGATGATTGGAGTTTCGAATCGATTGACGGCAGTTCCTGATCACGGCCAGGCAGGCGCCTGTCCTTGGTCGACTCTCCATCCGCTAGGCTCTCTTCCCTCGTCGGGCTCAAGGCACCCATGCTCATCTTCGGCAGCAACCTATTCGAGGCAGCATTCTTTAACGACTTTGATCGCCGTCTCCTCACCCCCATTGTTGGCGTGTCTGGCTCGGGGCTACCGTCAGGATCGGTGCCATCACCTTTCGACTTCCCCTTGGTTGTATCCATGTCTCGTGGCATTTTAATCGCGAAATCCGAAGCAGATGGCCGCAACGAGTTGGTTCGCAGGTTGACAGAAGACACGTCTTTGCGGCGGTGCGTGCCGAGACACTTCATCTGGCGGACAATGTCGCGCCAATTGGCAATAAGCATTTCCGCCATGTTGTTTGCAACCAAAACCCTGTTGACCGTCGGGGGATCGGAGTGGTTCCCCTCTGCCTTGGCTCTGCGTCTGTCGCGGCGAAGTCCCCTGGGGCTCAGGGGGAACAGGAGCATTCCCGAGCTCGGCGTCGCCAGCTTCATCGAGTACTGATCCAGCAGGTCTCCGACCAGGAGCGGCCCGAAGACGATGCCCAGCGCGCTGTATCCCATCAAGTCTCCTGTCGGGAGCGGCCGCCCATCCTCGTCCTCCCGCGGCGTGACCTCGGAGACGCGTCCGATCAAGCTGAGGAGCCCGAATACGGCGCATATAAGCTCCCTGCGGAACTGGGATTTGATGGTGCCGATGGCCAAGGCAATGAGTCGTGCGCGAACCTTGGTCTGCTTCGTTCGTGGGAATTCGGGCTCCCCGTTGAGCTGTGAATGGATGGCGACGAGGGCGTCGAACAGGGCGAGCGATCCCAGAATGCCGCCTGGCAGGACGGACAGCAGACGCTTGAATGTCGACGCCACGTCGTGGACGGAATATGGAATGTGGAGCGGCAGGTTGGCGCAGCGAACCGTGCCGGCGATGTCATCGCCACCGTTGTCCGCGTAGCAGTAGTGGTTGAACAGGGAACCCACGATCCTCACCGATCCAGGGATTCGGAATATCCCACGAGTGGTTACGTTCTGCGCAAGGTGCTGTGCCGTGGCGCGAATGCACGTCGGCAGTATCAGACAGCAAGGAGCGTACTCTTGAGGCAAGTACAGCATGCTCTTGCCGCTCAATCGGACCATGTCTTGGATGTCGACAATCTTCGGAGGCTCTCGGCGGGGGTGAAGCATGTGGGCGAGGTCGGAGACACTGCGCCTGGGACGCGGTTGTAGTTGACAAGACGTGTTGGGGGTCTGGGACGCAGGCCGGCCGGCGGTTGGTCGGAGGAATCGGTGAAGCCATCCTCGCTTTTCGGGGCTTTGTACAACATCGCCCTGAGAAGCATGGTCAGTGTGCCATGGTCAAGCAGCGCACCGCATGGGAGGCGGCTCGCTCACTCGCTGCTCCGCGCTGAAGTCGTCGACCAGCAGTTGCCTCACGCCGTGCTACGCCATCAGTCAGCCGCCAACTGCCACCCAGAGAGGACGCGGATATCGTGCCTTTTTGGCCAGCCGGTTGTACTCGTGGATGTATATTGCCCTGTCCTCCACCTCGTCCGTGTCGCTCAGGAATCCCAGCTCTCCGCTGCTCGTCGTCCACGTGCCGCTGCTGCGCACCCGCGAGCCTTGGGCCAACAGGCTGTGGACGCTCACGTTGTGCGGGAAAGCAAGGGAGATGGAGCTCGCTGACGGGGGCAGCCGGCGAGGCACAAACGCGTCGTTGGTGGCAAGTTGGTGCGAGGACTGGGACGCGGCCAGCCGCGTTGGTCGAGCCATGGGATGTCGCACGCACTGGGTGTATCTGGAGATGGATCTGAGATGCTGGCATAAGTCTGCATCGGGGAAGCGGTGTTGGATGTTGTTGAGGGAGGCCAAGGGTCGAAGCACGTGTCGGTACCGAGGACCTTGCTGGTTGCTTCCTGGAGGCCACCCAGGCCCGGTGGGAAGGGAGGCGGCATGGGCAGCTTGTTGGCCAACGCCGCATGCTTCATGCCGGCCGTCGGCTCTCGCCGGGAAAGCCCTGGCCAAGACGAAAGAGAAGCTGCATGTGGCCGTGTGCGCCGTCAGTCACGTCGGCTTGCGCGGGACACAATCAACCACCATGTGCAGTGACTTCCATCAGCCTCGATCCTCAACTGTGAAAGCGACCGAGAGACAGGCGGAAAAGGAGACGCGCCCTCCCGTCGTCAGTGCAGGTCCATGGGGTCTGGAAATGGCGTTTCTCAAGTAAAAGCTGTTCTGTCCAAATAATATATCGCCTCCCTTCCCTTCCCGCAGACACTTCCGACGCCAGAGGTCGATGAAAATAGCAGCAGCACAGCACATATGTCCATTCTCCTGCCACCCAGGAGTCTATCATAGACTTGGCGACACATCAGCTATGCCAACACCTTGGTATTGTGACCATTTGAGATCCCCAGTACGCCTCGGAAAATGCATTCTCGCACCCTACCAGCACTTGGTCTTGGGCTTCAACCAGAGTCCACTTGGCCTTTGCTACGTCGTCGCGAAACGTTGCTGCGCCTTCTCACGCCCGCCACCCGCATCCTCATCGCCGTAGAGCAGGACGTATTTGAGAATGTCCGAGAGCGAGATGATGCCCTTGAGCTTGTTGTCGTCGTCGACCACAATCAGCCGGTGAACGCGGCTCTTTCGTATCGTGTCGAATATCGAGTCGAGCCTGTCTCCTTCGCCGCAAGTATAGATCCCGGGGCTGTCGTCGGGTCGCTTGCAGAGCGCCTCGCCGACGGTGCCGTCCAGCTCTTCGTAGGCGCCGCCTTTGATGCACGGAATGACGTCAATGGCCTCAAAGGCGTTCAGGACCCTGTTCTCGGCGTCCACGACGGGGACGCAGCTGATGTTGCGGTCGACCATCATGTGGATGGCATCCAGGACGGTGCTGTTCATGTGCACCGTGGCCAGGTTGGTGTAGGAGCCGAGGTTCACTTCGCGGACGCACTTCTTGAGCATCACCGTGTTGTGCTCGTTGTTGACGGCGATGAACTTGAGGATTCGGTACTGCGTGATGACGGAGATGACCGTCTCTCGTCCGGTTTCGTCGTCGACGTCGACGAGGGGGATGCGTCGCGCGCGCGTCTTGAGCATGCGGCGGCAGGCCTCGTATAGCGGTCGGGAGGGATGGACGGAGACGGTCTCGATGGGGATTGCGCCGATGGCCTTTTCGATGTCTGTTCACCAAGACTTGTCAGCGCTGGCCGTCGGAGTGGAGTGAATCAGCCGTGCGCACCTCTCAGGCTGCTCAGTCGAAACTGGCCCAGCTTGCTAATCTCGTCGGGGAACTGGCAGTAGTACTGAATGACGTTGATGAAGTCTGTGGACGTCAAGATGCCCGCGAACCGAGACGTATCTGAGTCCCACAGAGGCGCCGACACAATAGCTGTCAACTGCACGTCAGCATGCTCGTCTCGGGAGATAGGTCTCCTCAAAAGACACGTACCGTTCTGAGTCAGGATATTGAGACTCTTCTTAATGAGCAAATCGGTATCCAGAACGATGAGGCGGAACGACAAGGGCAAGACATCGTAGCTCGTGCGGACCTTGAGGAAATGGCGAATCGCTTTCTATGCGCAGGAGCGTCAGCCATGCCACGCCGGGTCAGACACGTCGAGCAGAGGCCGCAACGACCTCCACGGCCGCGGGACTGGGGAGAAGGGGAGATGGCGAGGGCGAGGGCGAGGGCGAGGGCGAGGGCGAGGGAGGGAGAGGGAGAGGGAGACAAACCAGGCCTTGCGCTTGCTCCTTGTCGAGGGGGCTCGGGGTACTCGGTTTGCGTGCCTCAGCAGCAGCGGGGGCGACGGTAGCCATGGCGGTGCCGTGCGACGTCCTGAAGCGCAGGTAGGATGAGGGAGCGACAAAGTGAGGCACGCGCAGCGCCGCCGCCGTCTGCTCATGGCCCGTCTGGCTCGGGCATGGGGTCGGGGCCCGACCGGTGGGCGCTGCGTCGGCAGCTGTCGTCACCGCGACTGGAGCCGGCACTGGCACTGGCGCAACACCACCCACTGGCATGGCGCCCTGGGCTGATAATGGCTCACGAGGCTCAATCTGGGCCGCGACATTGGCTTCCGCGGGGTCGGCACCAGGCTGGGCGCTAGCGGGCGCGGCAGTCTCCCGGTCCTGGTCCTCCATTCCGGGGAGGGCTCGCTGTTGCGGTTCGTTGGTGGCTGCTGGCGAGGCTCCGGACTCGTTTGTTCGTTCGTCTCAGTCCTGCGGCGCTGGCTCGTTCCCGTCGTTCTGGTAAGTGAGGATGTGGGGGAGGGGAGGAAGATGGATTAGGCCCCAGACGGTAAGGTACCGGGCGGGGGATCAACGGCAGGGAAGAAAGGACGGCGCTTCCAGTGCTAGCTACGGCGTGCAGGCGGCTGGGGAAAGGCCCACGGCGGCGCCAGGGCGACAGGATCGATGCTTTTGAGAAATGGGACGTGAATCGCCGGTTATGCGTGGTTTTGACATCATATCGTACGACTAGAGGGAGAATAAGGCACTTGTCGCCGATTAACGCCCCCATCCCCACCGTCTCTGCCGTGGCTTGCAGAGGGTCCGCGCCCAAGGCTGCTCAATCATGGCTCTCGACAGCGTGGGATCACAGTAATAGGCGGCAACAAGCCGTATATGCAATTTGCCAGAGCTTGGCCTTTTCTGTCACGTCTACATTTGCGCGGGATATCGCTCTCTGGAGCTCGATATTGCAAGTACTTCGCACCCAAGGTACCCAAGGACGTCGAAGACGGAGTTGCCCACGGTGCCTCCCGCTTAAGACACCACGACACGCAACACTGGTCCGTCGCCATGCGCAAATACAAGACAGCGCATCTCTAAGTAATGAGGCGGTTCATAGCAGGGAGCAAGCAGAGTAGGCACCTATCTATTCGAGTGCCGTGGCAATCGGGACAACAGCATTCGGCAAGTCAAGGTACAGGGTAGCTCTCCTCTGCGCTGACCCGAAGCAGGATAGCGTCTCAAGCACAGGCCCAGCCGACCTCGGCTCCGTACTCGTAAGATGCGGGCGGCTCGCACACTGAGATAGGAACACGAGGGGATCCATATAAACATATATCATGCTGGACATTGTTCGGTATGTGACGTTGGCGAGGAGGGTGGTGCCCCACGCAGGCTCATGCGTGCCCCATCTACGGAGCACTCCGTACTCGTATACTGATATCATGATGGGATGGCCCCAAGGATGCCCGTGTCACATGGGGCCTCGTCGACGAATGCGCTCGCATGTTTTGGTGGTGCATCAGGCACGCCAAGGCAAGCATGGGCATCTGGCATGAAAGGAAGAGACGCACCTCGTCTGGACACGGAGCGCGAGCAACAAGCTAGGGCGGCCGCGGCAGGGACGGGCGGTTCAGACTGCGTGCGTTGCTGTTCTCGTTCCTGCACATTGGCTGGCACCGACTATCACTGCCGCGCCTCTTCCTTTCGCTGGAATCAGAGCCAACATGACGCGGGCAGCTGCCTCGTCGCCGGGATGGCATCCATGAAGTCGGAAGCCCAGGCCTCCCGTCGCCAATGAGAGCACCGCTTCGGCCCCACCGTCCACCCAGGTACCTTACTCGTACCGACCCTTGGCGACAAGGAGGCACAGGCGCTAGATACGGAAGCCGCAGGTGTTGGCACGCCCCAGTCGTCACCTCCCGTTGCCCTTCACCACCCGACCCCGACTCCGACTCCAGCACTCCTCCTCGCCATCACACAACCACCACCGTGGTCCTTCGCCGCACCCTCGGTGCAGCATCGCCCTCCCGCGACCCTGTTGCTCTCCGCCGCAGGCCGAGCAGCTGGCCCTCATCTCGCAGCCACCGAAGCATCGACAGCCGCAGCGTGCACCTGTTGGCGGCAAGCGCTGACCGAGGTGACGTTGAGCGGCCCGTGGGGGGTTTCGAGCTTCGTCCAGAACAACATTCGCCACCGCCGTCCCACCGCCGCCTTTGATCTCCATCCACAACCCTGAGTCCCCCGAGCCATCAACCCAGCCATGGGCATTTGCCACTCGACATGCTGCGGAGGTAGGCCCGGCCTGACGCGCTCGCTTCCCTCCCTGTCGTCGCTGCTGACGCTGCTGACGCTGCTGCCAGGACGAGCCCGCGATGGCCTCTACGAACCTGTTCTCGCCGATAGCGAGCGGGAAGCCGTCGCCGACCTGCTCCAGTACCTCGAAAACGTCCGTGCTAGGCTGCTCCGAAATGAATATTCCTCAAGTCTGACTTCCGTACAGCGTGGCGAGACAGATTTCTTCTCCGGCGAACCTCTTCGCGCGTTGAGTACCTTGGTCTTCTCCGAGAACATCGACCTTCAGCGCAGCGCGAGTCTTACGTTTGCCGAAATCACCGAGAGAGGTATGTCATCGCGACGAGCACCCCTTCCGGCCCAGCCCGCCCATCTCATGCGGGACCTATCCCCTCCCCATCAATCCGCAAGTCGTGTCGGACACCATGTTTTTACTGACACACCGCGTCTAGACGTCCGAGAAGTCGACCGAGATACCCTCGAGCCCATACTCTTCTTGCTGCAGAGCCCCGACATCGAAGTGCAAAGAGCAGCCAGCGCTGCCCTGGGCAATTTGGCCGTCAACAGTATGCCTCCCCTGCCCACGACCGACCCCTCTGCCTCCACCCGCTAACCTGTAGCTTCTAGCCGACAACAAGGTCCTCATCGTCCAGCTTGGTGGCTTGACTCCACTGATCCGACAGATGCTGTCGCCCAACGTCGAGGTCCAGTGCAATGCCGTTGGGTGCATCACCAACCTGGCAACCCACGAGGAGAACAAGGCCAAGATTGCCAGATCAGGGGCCCTCGGGCCGCTGACGAGATTGGCCAAGTCCAGAGACATGCGGGTGCAGAGAAACGCCACCGGGGCCCTTCTCAACATGACACACTCGGGTAAGGCCTGCGGTCCCTCGGAGTCATGCGTGACCCGGCACCTTGCTGACAAAGTTTCCAGATGAGAACCGTCAGCAGCTCGTTAATGCCGGTGCCATTCCGGTTCTCGTCCAGCTCCTCTCGTCCCCCGACGTCGACGTGCAGTACTACTGCACGACCGCACTCAGCAACATTGCAGTCGACGCCAACAACCGACGGAAGCTCGCCTCGTCCGAGCCCAAGTTGGTGCAGTCTCTGGTGAACCTCATGGATTCGTCGTCTCCCAAGGTCCAATGTCAAGCAGCCTTGGCCCTGCGGAATCTGGCGTCCGACGAGAAGTACCAGCTGGACATTGTACGAGCCAACGGCCTGCACCCTCTGCTCCGCCTCCTGCAATCCTCGTACCTTCCTCTCATTCTCTCGGCTGTCGCATGCATACGAAACATCTCCATTCATCCGATGAACGAGTCGCCGATTATCGAAGCAAACTTCCTGAAACCCCTCGTCGACCTTCTCGGTTCGACGGACAACGAAGAGATACAGTGCCATGCCATCTCGACACTCCGCAACCTGGCCGCCAGTTCGGACCGAAACAAGGCACTGGTTTTGGACGCGGGAGCTGTGCAAAAGTGCAAGCAGCTGGTGCTGGACGTGCCCGTGACTGTGCAGTCGGAGATGACGGCTGCCATTGCAGTCCTCGCGCTTAGTGACGACCTCAAGGCGCATCTGCTGAACCTGGGCGTGTGCGATGTCTTGATTCCCCTCACCCACTCGCCGAGCATCGAAGTCCAGGGCAACAGCGCCGCCGCCCTGGGCAATCTCTCGTCTAAAGGTGAGGAATCCACCCCCC